>JAULKK010285153.1:0-13903 GCA_032355705.1 Rubia peregrina
GCGAGCTAGACGCTTAGAAGTCGAGTTGAGTGTACCCTGCGGGCTAGACGCTGCTTCTCGTGCCATTGAAGAGGTTCCTGCGAAATTCTCTTGAGTGAAAGATCCAATTTTCCGCAAAATCAGAGTATTCATAAGGAGATTCATATCACAAGTTGTGAAAATTCATCAACAAAATGGGGCCAACGAGTTATGGTTGCCGATGTGGGTTTTCTTTGTACTAAAGGTGCATGTTCTCAAGTGTCTCTCATGCTTCAGGGTTATACATTTACTTCAGATTTTATTAGTCCAGCTCATTGACACTCCTTCTATGTCTCAAGCTATTCATACTGAGCATCAAGTGGTGTTGTTATCATTGGAGGCTCCTTCTGCTCCAGTTCATTCGGACGAGAATTTTCATCTCATTCCCAATCAAGTTCCCATTCACAAATTGTTGTTCCAATTTAGTGATGTCTTTGCTATTCCATCGTCTTTGCCACCTCATCGGACACATGATCATCAAATTACTCTCCGGCCCAATTTTGCTCATGCAAGTATTCAGCCTTATCGCTACCCTTATTCTCAGAAATTGGAGATTGAACAAGTGGTCAAGGAGTTACAGAATTCTGGATTTATCCGTCCTAGTACCAGCCCGTTTTCGTCGCCAGTGTTACTTGTAAAAAAGAAAGATGAGTCTTGGCGTATTATGTATCTCGATTATAGGGCTCTCAACAATATCACCGTAAAGGATTGTTTTTCCAATTCCGGTAGTTGATGAATTCATGGATGAACTTAAGCATGCCACAAATTTTTCGAAACTGGACCTCCGTGGGAGCACTCTCTTTGGTGCTGCGGTACTTAATGTTGGATGCAAATAGGGAGGGCACATTTTAAAAATGCGCCCTCTATATATATTTTTTTAATTAATTGCATGCAAAAGGCACATTTTAAAAATGCGCCCTCTATATATATTTTTTTAATTAATTGCATGCAAAAGGCACATTTTGATAATGCGCCTTTTCCTTTTTACTTTTTTCTCCTGGCCTGCTTTTGTTTGTCCTTGTTTGACTGTGCGTTTTTTGTTTGACATTGAAAATTGAAGGTGCATTATGGAAATGCGCCTTCGGTTGTTCTTTATTCTTGGTCTTCGCTTCATTTCTCTTTCATTTGCTTTCGTTTGTGCGTTTTTGCACACGTTGACCCTTGTTTTGAGATTTAGTAGGCATTTAAGTTTGATGAAACAATGTTTGGATGAATATTGTATTGAATTAGTGAATAAAACCCAATAATTATAATATTTTTATACAAATAATTATAATATTATAAGTTTTACTTTGAAAATAAATACAAAAGTATGATTCATTTACAATATATAAAATAGTTATATAAATATAAAAAATATTGTTATTTATTGCATAAAATAATACATTAATGATTTGTATAAGAAAATAATATATTTACATTAGAATTTTATAACTATTATTTTGTATAGATTTTGAAATAGTGATATTTATAAATAAATTTTAATTTACAAGAAAAAGATTGTTTTGATAATATTCGATTCATGTACTACTCGAAAAAATTATAATCTTATTTTTTCATAAATGTTATTAATATTTTTGTCCAAACAAACAACTCGTCCACTCTCCCGCAACGGCGCTTCGGTAGGGGTGTCGTGTGACGCGCAATCCACGTGCACGTGTAATCCACATGCGGCATGTGAAAAGAAAATGAAAAGCTTTGATTTTTTGTTACGCGAAACTTTAATTGTTGATATTTTTTTAATTATTTACATATGATATTAAATTTGTATCTTAAATTTATTTAAGTTACAGTATAACATTATTACTTAATTGATTACTATTTATATTATATAATTTAAAAACAAAAGTATTTATATAAAAATAATCTAACCATTATAAAATAAAATAACTATTATTCAAAGTACGAAGGTAAAAAATAACATGAATTTTCAACTAAAAAAATGTGTTCATATTAAAATTATTGTTTTATTTAATTTCGACTCATATACAACTCAAAAAAATATTACAATATTTTTATACAAATAATTATAATATTATAAGTTTTACTTTGAAAATAAATGTAAAAGTATGATTTATTTACAATATATAAAATAGTTTTATAAATATAAAAAGTATGATTAATTTAAAATAGTTACACGTATGGCACGTGTAATCCACGTGTGGTGACATATTTCCAACCGACCATAGGCGTGACGCGTGTAATCCACGTGTGGTGCGTCGTGTAATCCTCGTGTGGCTACACAGGTAGGTGTGACACGTGTAATCCAAATTTTAAAAAGCAATAAAATTAAAATCTTCATGAGGGCGCATTTAAAAAATGCACCCTCTACCTTTTTCTCTTTTCAAATACAACTTCCGGTGGACCCAAATTTTAAAAAGCAATAAAAATAAATTCCTCATGAGGGCGCATTTCAAAAATGCGCCCTCTATATATTTTTCTTTTTTAAAAAACAACTTCCGGGCAGAAATATATTATCCAAACAAATAAAAATAAATCCCCCTTGAGGACGCATTTTAAGAATGCGTCCTCCCCCCTATGTTTCCAACCTGCAGTCAAACCCTACCAATCATCCAAATTTGGTCAACAGACCCCCTTAGAAGCAAGAACTCCAATTTTGCTCCACACTCCTTTGCTCTTTGAAAAATTGTGCAATTGCCCCACTCTCCTTATAAATCTGAATATACCACCTGTCCTCCAATCAAAAGTTACAGTCTTCCCATCAGCTCCTGCGGAAAGATCAAAGATTAAATTAAAATTTTGAAAAAATAAAAATAAAACCTTTGAATTGTATTAATCGGGTCATAAATTTATAACTACTACACGTTGCATAATAGATTTTTAATATTGCAACTAAAATATTTTACCTTTTATAATTCTAATTCAACCCCATCTTTCCATATGCCTATGGAAAAATGGTATTTCTCAAGACTTTGTCTGTTCTTATTTTGAAACACAAACAAAGCAATTAAAAATTAAAACTATGAACAAACACAAAATATAATCAACTCAAATCAAAATAAATTTGGGTTGCCTCCCAATAACGCCTTTGTTTATAGTCTTTGGTTCGACTCTCTGATGTCGTTAATGATCAGATGTTGGGCATAATGGAATTACTTTCACTAATTCCACCTGAGAAGCATCATAGTACGGTTTAAGGCGAACACCATTTACGAGGAATGTCTTTTCTGTGTCCTTGCTCTTGATCTCAACCGTCTCGTTTGGTCAAACAGAGACTACCTCATAGGATCCAATCCACTTTGATTTGAGCTTTTCTGACATTAATCGAAGTTTGGATTGGAAAAAAATACCTTTTGTCCAACTTTGAAACTCTTAGATCTCAAATTTATGTCATGTCACATCTTAGTTCGCCCCTTGTACCACATCAAATGGTCAAACGCTTCCAATTGAAGTTCCTCCAACTCTTGAAGTTGGAACTTCCTTTCCTCCTCACACTTGAATGACTCCACATTCATCTGCTTGACAGCCCAATAAGCCTTATGCTCAATCTCAACTGGTAGGTGGTACATCTTTCCAAAAACAAGTCGATATGGAAACATTACAATGAGAGTTTTGAAAGCGGTGTGGTACACCTAGAGAGCATCATCTAATCTCTTGCTCCAATCCATCCTAGGTGGATTCACTGTTTTTTCAAGTATTTGTTTGATCCCTCTATTTGATACCTTCGCTTGACCATTCGGCTGAGGATGATAGGTGGTAGTAAATCCGTGGTGAACTCCATACTTTTTCATTAGAGCCTCAATGGTGTGGTTCTTGAAATGAGTGTCTTGGTCACTAATGATTGCTCGTGGTACTTCAACCACTTGAAAGCCCAACTTCTTGGGTACGATGTGAACGAGACTCACCCATTTGTTGTCCGAAATAGGGTAGATAATTCCAAGAAAAGCAATTTTAAAACTTCCTTGAGAACCGCTCCCATATTTGGGTTGAGTTTCCGTTGAACATCACGAGTGGATTTCGCATCATCCTCCATCAAAATATGATGCATACAGATATCTGGACTAAACCCTGTTATGTATGCTAAGGTCCATCCATTGCCAATTGTCTTTTCGTATTTCTTCAGCAAAATGATCAATTGCTCTTCTTGTGCTTTGGTCAACTCCGTACTGATTATTACCGGAAGAGTATCATCATCCACAAAATATACATACTTCAAGTTGGGAGATAATAGCTTTAGCTCCAAGATCGGTGCTTTCACATCTGATGGAAGTGGTATGGCTGATTGCTCCTATTTAGCCAAACTGAGGGATGCATGGGGCTGTTTGGCCAAACCGAACCCGGATGGCTCTTGCTTGGCCAAATTGAGCTCTGTATGTTCATCTTGTGGAGTTAGCTCATCTGATTGTGCCTGTTTAGCCAAACATTGCCCAAATAGCTCCTGTTTGGCCAAACTGAGGGTAGTTTCAGTGCTATATAATTCTTTTTGAGAGTATATTGCGCATAAAAATTCCCGAATTTCTTCATCACTTAACCCTTGAACAATTACCTCATTTGGACCTGTAGGTAATGGGATTTCCATCCTTTCATGCAAAATTGTAGTCTCAGCAAATTCTTGGACAATAGGGTCAATGACATTTATGACATACAAATTTTCCGCATCTATAGGTTTTTTCATTGATTCATCAATACTGAATGTAAATTTTTCACCAAAGTAATCAAGGCATATTGTCCCCGTACCTACATAAATTATCGTTTTCGTCGTCCTTAAGAATGGTCTGCCAAACAACACACCTGAGGTTCCCTTACCACTGTATGATTCATCTTAACCACATAAAAATTTGCAAGTAAACAATTTCATTGACTGTTACGAGTACATTCTCTAACAAACCTTCAGGATATACACAAGATCCATCTTCCAATTGGATTACTACTCTAGTATCTACCATCTCTGCTCCACTCAACGTTTTATACACAGATAATGACATTACATTAAAGGAAGCGCCTAAATCAAACATAGAAGATTCAATCTTTTTATCACCAATATATCACGGTAAAGAGAACATGCCTGGATATTTACATTTTGGTGGTAAGTCTCTTTGTATCACCGCTGAAATCGACTCACCCATAATGATCTTACTTGAGTCATTTGGCTTCCCTGCAATAAAATCCTTCAAAATGTTGCTCATGGGTGGTAGCCTTATAGCCTTATAAAACAGCAAGAGGGGAAGATTAATCTCAATTTTCCCAAAAATAGATTACAAAAATCTAATCGTGCATTACCTACGACCTCTAACCTTATAATAAGATGTATCATCACAGATAGTACTTGCACTAGGTGTCAGAATCAAGAGGAAAATGAGACTCACTTACTCATAAAATGTGAGGATTCAAAAAAAAATCCAGAGAGCTTCTTCCTTGGCCTTTGATTTTAATATTTACTCACAACAGGATGTTAATTTTTGGTTTTTCTCTAGGTTGAAGTAAGCACCAGACAAAGATGCTATCAAACTCTTGATATGTATTCTATGGGAAATCTGGAAACAGAGAAATTGCAAGCTCTGAATGATCAATCAAAGGATTTTATTCAATTTTGGATGGAGGCAAGAAACTCTTTGAAATCTTAAATCAAATTGTTTTTAGAAAGAAACCAACAATCTCAAGATGGTAAAGATTGTAATTAAGGAACATCCTCTTTTATCACCAATTCAAGAAGAATCTCATGCGAACTATATTAATACTTTGCATTCCCAAGATTTGTTCCCGGACAAAGGAACTATCACGTTTGATGGTTCTTATCAGCAAACAAGAAATTTTGGAACACCAGCATGAACTATCTCTTATAACAATTATTCCCATCAACAACAAATACAGAAGAGTTCATACTTCTTTGTTGCAGTTCCAGCATTACAAGCGGAGGCAGAAGGTTGCTTTCGTGCAATACAAGTGCCGCTTAGAAGAAGAACTTCCAACCTGGTGGTTTATACAGATCCGACAGCATTGGCATAAGCTATTAACAATCCCTTGGGAGATAAAGGGATTAATAGAAAGTCAACTACATGCCACATCTTATTTACTCCCTCTGTTTTCTTTTTATTGGCACCGTTTGACCATTATTTTTTTATGACATGTTTGACCATCGATAACTTTTGTTATACATAATAATAGACATAATGCGAGATGTCTTTGGATTCTCCGTAACGCGTAGTTTCCGAAAAGTAAACTTTTATCATTTTATATTAGACAAAACTAAAGTTATCAGTGGTCAAATATGTCTTGAGAAAATGTCAAAAAAAGGGTGACAATATAAAAAAAAAACAGAGGGAGTATCTGTCTTTCAAATGCTTTAAAGTTAATCGTAGTCTTTTAAGTGATGTGCATAGCATATCGTATGAGTTGGACATAACTCTTTGTAATTTCCATTATGTTTAATATAAGTGTGGTTGTAATTTTTTTTTATATTTAATGATATCAAATAAGATTGAATACGGAGTGACCGTAACAAACTTTATTTAAAGCTGAATGAAATTAATAAGCATGCATTTTTAAAATAGTAAATGTGAAATTTATTATGATAAGGAGTATAATTAAAATATTTTATTAGATAATAAAAGCAAGGCAAAGTTGACGTCATCCTATTTAAAAACTCAACAACTGCCAAAGCTTCACGAAACGAGAATCTCCCAGAAACGACACCGTTGATTAGCATTTTCATTCCTTCTTAGCAGCCGCCAAGAACAAGAAACGATCTCAGGCAGCTCACCCAAAAACACACACTCACCACAGTCTATGTAGTTATAGTTTCCATGAAGAAGTCGGCGTCGGCTTCAGCTGCCGGAGGTCCGCCGGCGGTTCCCGTCCGGCATATATTGTGGCTGAGTTGGAAGCTCGTGACCGGAATTTCAATTGCGCTCTGCATACTCGCTTTTCTCAGAATCCAGAACTACGCTCGGAATCATCCCGATACGGCGTCGTACGTGTCTGACTCGAAATCGCAACTGCAATCGGAATTTGTGAACAGCTATGTATTCCGAGGCAATGCTAAGATCGCTTTTTTATTTCTCGCTCGCCGGGATTTGCCTCTCGATTTTATATGGGGAAGCTTCTTCGAGGTGATAAAATGTTTTTTTCCGTCTAAATTTGGAAATGCAATTTGTTAACCTAATTGTCGATATATGTTGTTCTGATCTTGGGCGCAGAATGCTGACGTGTCAAACTTCTCTGTATATGTGCATTCGGAGCCCGGGTTCGCTTTTGATGAAACAACTACGAAATCAGCGTTCTTTCTTGATCGACAGTTAAAAAACAGCATTAAGGTAAAGAAAAGGTTTTTGATCACTTGGCCTTTGGATTCTTGATCAGTGATCTGAGTTCTTAGTGTTTGACAAATATTGATTTAAGAAAATGTGGGACTTGTAATTGTACTTGTGGGAGAAACGAAACTCGAATGAAAAGTTTGTCTGATTTATAGAGCTTTCTGTGCAGGTAGGATGGGGAGAATCAAGCATGATTGAAGCTGAAAGGTTGTTGTTTGGAGCAGCTCTTAAAGATCCAGCTAACCAGAAATTTGTTCTCCTGTCAGATAGGTAATGGCTTTTGCAAATTTCTGAGTTTATCATGTTGACATTGTCGATGCCTCTTTGTCAAGGTTCGGGCAATATGTAGACACATAGTTTGGATCCATATTGTAGGGATTAAACGGTATGGAACTTGTACGATGTTGTAGGTTGTACTTTTTCAGACCATCTTGGCTGTATTTGTTCAAGTGGATTTTAGTACTTAAGAATGCATTTGGTTTGTTAATGAAAAGAATTACGTACTTGCCATTGGAAACGGTGTATGGCACTGCTGAGTCCTTGAATTTATTGTCATTAACATGGTTAGAGGGTCTTTTTAGATTCAGGATTTCTTGATTTCTTGTCAATTTCCAATTTACTGAATTCTACCGCTTTTGTTTGCAGTTGCGTCCCGCTGTTACGTGCTTTATTTCACAACTTTATATTATCATTTCCTTCTCACTAATCATGAAATATTACAGTGCAAGTTGTCATAAAGTAGTCAAACTTCTCGAAATGTTGTCTTAGCTAGATGTGTGCATTGTACAAGTTCATTGAATGTTTATTTTTGTTTCTGAAGATGCTTGGAGTCAAGAGGATTGAGCGTGTACTCCCAACCGCAACACCAGTGACTGTTGTTGGTGAGGTATGGTTTACATGCTGCCTAACTCAGTAATCCATATTGTCTTTAGTAATGCTGATATATGAATTGTACTATAAAGTTTGTCTGTTTCAGTGTTCACTTGTACATCTTTTGTGGTTATAATAGGTTTTAAGTGTTAATATGCCGAAAAGTACCACTCCTTTACTATATTAACTGAAAAAAAACTATTTCTCTTCATGCATGAAAATGAACCTGCCGCTTTCTTTAACTTTTTACACCGTGTTACTGAGAACTATACTTGATGTTGTATTGCCTTTTGCCTTAAATGTAGCTTTTCTTTCCTTGGTTTTATTATTCTGAACTTTCGCAAACTTACCACCTGAAATGAACTCTATCTTCGTATTCCTGCTTGCTTTGCTATAGTATGATAAAAATCTGAATTGCTAATGCTGCAGTACTGCAATTTTCCATCATTGATTGCATGTCTTCAACTATTCCTGGTTTTCTCATTCCTTTGCTGTGCTACACTTGTTTTTGAATCAAAATGTGTGGATTCCCTTCTCCTGTTATATTATCACACATTTACTTCTATATGGGAAAATCTGTGTTTAAAAGACTTGTAATTACAAACTTTGTAATGCTTAACCTTTTTATGTTGTTATTTTGTTCGACTATTCAGTAAGATTGATGTTTTTGGTTAATTTTTACTAATGTTTTGGTTCTCAAAGTACTAAAGAAATGCTTTTTCAACTTCACAAGAGTTGAGGCAGGTTAATTAACTGTTTAAATTTGTTTGTTAAGAAGATTGATCACCCTCTTTTACTCTGCAATTTTTTTGCAAGAGCTGGTTCGTTAAATCTTTTCTGTTGTGTATTGAAAATTGTTGTATGAGCTGCATATAAACACAAATCATAGCTGTAAAGCTGATTAATTACGGTTACGCATTTGTCGATATTTATGTAGTCTTTACATGTTTCAGGAACTCCATCATCTGATAATGACTGTAAATCAAAGAGAAGAAAGACTTGTGATGAGATGCCTATTGAGCAGAAAAATATTTTGCTCAAGCGAAAAAGAGAATAGCAGAGGTTTATATGCTTTATACATTTTATAAAGACAATAATTTGTAAGCATTTTCTTAGCCAACTTCAGATGTAGGAAACTGATTGTCAAATATTTATAACAATTGTCATTATAATTTGTAATCCAGTTCACCGCGCAACGCACGGTGACCCCCTACTAGTCTTTATAAAAAAAAGACCCAGATAAGGAATATTGCTAACTTGATCACCAATTTTTAATCTTTCTATTACTCCCTCTTTTTTTAAATTTTTTTATGACATACTTACTATAACTGAATGTTTTCTATTATCTGACATTATTTCCCTTTTTGGCAAGATTCCTTCAATTTCATCAGCTCATTTTACTTTTTTACTTTCTACGTTCAATTTCATCCATTCATTTTCTTCACCCAAATCCAAGCACCTAAACATATGGTGTCATAAATAGAAAAATGGAGGAAGGGTATATATATGTGTGTGTGTGTATTATATATAATTTTATAGCTTACTCATGGTCTTACCGTGAGACGGTCTCGCGGAAGACAGACTCTTATCACAAAGTCTTATTTTAAACAGACTAAGCGTTAGACGAGATCATTTTATAATGAGTATGACTAATAGATTGTTTTGATATATATTTTTAGGGTATAATACAAAACTAACTCTATGTTTTTTGCATGAAAGAGCCAAAATAACCTTTTATGTTTCGAAAGTACCAAAATAATCCTAATTTATTGATGAAGGTGCTGAAATAACCCTGTCGAAGTTGACTATGGAAAATCCAGTGTTGACTATCTTCAAAATGACCAAACTCAGAACATATATTTTAATGACCATTTATCCCCCTCTCTTCTTCTTCACTCCCCCGTTTCTTCCTCCTCCCCCTGATTCTTCTCCACCTTCAACAACCTACGAATTGGACCTAGAAATTCTGTCATCCTGCACGGTAAGAACTCGATGCTTAGATCGTCCTTGCTCACTGATTTGAAGAGCGAACCTGGCGGTTGATGCTGGCAGACTTCTGACCTTGATAATAGCTCCAACCAATATTGTGTGATCTTATCTAATTTTGGATATGTATTTGATTGCGGATGAATTAAGTCATGTTTACACTATCTCTCTAATTTATGTTTATCAGGTTAGCGTAGAAAATTTGGCATGTGTTATTTTTTACGGTTGAAGTTTTGTAGTAAGTACTAATCAAACCTTATATTTTTTCTAAATGTACTTATAATTTTTTTTAAAAAATATTCTAATATGACCTCATGTTATTTAAAAGGAAAAAGTGCATTTATACCCCCAATTCTTGTGTTTGTGTGGCTAACCCCCGAATTGTTTTTAAAGTGCATTCATACCCCTGTAGTGGTCTGAAAAATTGGTCAATTTCGGTCATTCCCAGATTCAATAGAAATGACCGTTTAATTTCGGGCATTTCCCCCAGTTCTTGTGTTTGTGCAGCTATACCCCCAAGTTTTTTTTAAAGTGCATTCATACCTCTGTCATGGTCTGAAAAATTGGTCAATTTCGATCATTTTTGGATTCAATAGAAATGACCGTTTAATTTCGGTCATTCTCGGATTCTGCAATATGACATGACCTTATTTTAAAAAATATATATTTTCATCTGACCTTATTTTAAAAAAATGTACTGACATAACCTTATGTTTTTTAAAACGTACTGACATAACCTTATATTTTTTTAATACGTACTGATCTAACCTTATGTTTTTCTTAAATGTACTTACCTTACATTATGTTTTTTTATCGAAAATACTGATCTAACCTTATATTTTTACAGCGTATAATCATCCAATTCTTTAAAAGTACATTAAAAGGGGTATTTTGGTCATTTTGGGATGGTCAATGCCGGATTTTCCTAACTCAATGCCGGCTGAGTTATTTCAGCACTTTTGATGTAAACCAACAGTTATTTTGGTATTTTCGAATTATACAGGATTATTCTGGCACTCTTTTTTGGTATAACATAGGGTTATTTTAGTCTTTTTCTCTTATTTTTATTTATTGTAGTTAGGTGCTTATTATTAAAATTCAAAAATGAATCTCAACATATAATGATTATAATCCGACCTTAAAAACTATAAAAATGAGATTTTTTATGATTCATCTAACCGTTAACCATCCTAGCAAGAGACTTTATGTATTTGATATACTTATAAAACACTAGAGTTAAGTATTAAAATGACCCTATGTTTTGGTCGAAAGTCTCAATCTAACCCTGTAAAATTTGAAAGTGAAATTCTAACCCTATTATATGGATGAAAGTGCTTATCTAACTCCGACAACCTAAAATTTGCCGGAATTCAGTAAACTTACCATTCTACCCTTGATTAATAATAATAATAAATAAGAAAAGTCCATTTTCCCTCCCTTCTTATTCTTCTTCCTCATTTTCATTTGCAGCCCAGAACCTTGTTACGCTCATGAAGGGTTCACGGAGCCCAAACCCCCATTTCCATTTTTCCATTTTGCAGTCTAATCTCTTGCTCGCCTTCATTAAATCACACCTTTCTCAACCATGGCTTCGCGGAGGATTCTAGGCTTCCAATGCTCTTCCTCTGCATCTCTCCAGTGGCTCCGCCCCACTCGCATCCGCCACCTAGTCCTAGTGTCGCTCTCCTTCCCAGGCTGACTTTTTCCTGAACTAGGTCGTGTAATATGCCACATTGGTCGCGGCGCAATCCACCCTTATGGCGTCTCACACCATGGAAACATTTGAGAGTAGGAAAATCACCGATGAGGAGACTGGGAAGGTGTTCCAGGTGATTAGAGTTGTCGTCATTGATGCTAGGTTTGACGTTGAATTGAGTTATTAGTTTGTGGTAATTTAAAGCCTAATGTTAAAAGGGTTGTTGATCTTCCAACAACAGCATCTCTTAGCATCGGGGCTTGGGTCAAGATCGGTCGTCGGTGCTGCTTTCCCGAAGAGAATTTGGCAAATGGTGGTGGTGGTGCTAGAGTTTTGAGAAGAGATGCTGGATCTGGAAATTCTGCGGCGGTGATAGTGCTGGGTGGAGGTGGGTCTGAGTTGGGCTGGGCGGGTCTGGGTTGGTAGAGGTGGTGTTAGAGGGGGTGGTGAGGCGGTTATGCAACAAAACTTGAGATTCTGGAAATTTCCAGATTCTAGCTGTCGATGATGGCGACCTGGTGGTGGTGGTGGTAGCGTAGCGGAACAACGACGACTGAGGTGGTGGAGTAGCAGTGCTTATGGAGATGAAGAAGAAGAACCCAGGGGTATTTCTGTCATTAAAATTTAAGTTTTAAGACTAGAGGTATTTTAGACTTTTTTAGGTTGGTCAATGATGGAAACTGTTAAGTCAATGCCTGAATAGTGCAAATAAGTTATATCGGCACATTTGCTGAAAAACTTAGAGTTAGAATCACACTTTTAAATTTTACAGGGTTAAATTGACACTTTAAAAAATAGTAAGGCTAGTTTGGTATTTTGCTCAAAAACCTATTTAATTAAATTAATCTTAAACTTTTTTTTAAATAAAACTGAAACACTGAACCTTAACATAGGAATGAATATCTACATTTGAAAAGGGGAATAATAGCAATACCATCTCTCCGTTCTTAAAAATCCTATTTTTTCTTCAATTTTTTCCAACTTCCGATCATGGAGAGATGGGAAAACAGTAACTTTTCAATTGATATTATTTGAGCGTTATGTTAGTAAATACGTATGGATTTCTCCATAAATTAGTATTTTTTTTACCTGATAGAGATTGTTGTGTTCGTAATGATTACTCGATTTAGTTGTTCGCATCGATGTTTGTTCTCGATATGATTGTATAGGTCATATTTTTGTAATTTGTTTGTAATTTTGTATTAGGGTTTTTATTTATTTGGATGCGTTTGATCTGTATTTTTCAAGATGACAAAGTCTTGTGCGAGACGGTCTCGCAGCCAGACCGAGGGTTAATTAATAAATATTAGATACTTAATTTAGGATGGGGTATTAATTATAATTTTTCAAGTTTGTAGGGATTGAATTTTAAATAATATAAATCCGACCCTACCTAATTATTCATCATCTCTTCGTCTTCCTCATTCTTTCCTTTTCTGTCTCTCACAAAATACCGCTCGCTTCTCTGTCGAAAAAACTCTTGCTTCTCTCTCTAAAAACTGCTCTTATTTTTTCCCTTTTCCGGCGAGTTAGGTTTGTCATTCCAACCGCGATTCAGCACTATTATCCGATTCCGGTATAAAATAGGAATCAGATCTTGTTTCATGTGAGTGTGCTTGGAGTTTCTGGTCCGATTTGTAGATTTTCTTCCATGTCTTGGTAATCGGTTCATTCTTCATCATGTACTTCCGACGAACCTATTTTTGTGTTTCCGACTGATATTTTTTTTACTTTTAGTTGATTTATTGGTTAATAAGCATTTTGTCGCAGTTCTCTTAGGTTTCTGTTCATGTTTTTTTTGCAGTTTCACTATTTTCTCTTGGAATTTATCATTGTACTTCATCAGGTAATTGCGACTCTGCCAATTTCATATATTAATTGTTCATTAGTTTTTTCATTGATGTGGATTGTATTTGACTGTATTATTTTTCATATTTATCATTTTGTAGATGTCTAAGAAAGGAGGATCTATTAGTCTAGATGAAGCTGTGTTGAAAATTGCAAAATCATACTCACAGCCTACAGGTTCTTCGAATATTGTTGCAAAGCAGAAGAGGAA
>JAULKK010285171.1:0-13901 GCA_032355705.1 Rubia peregrina
GGTACCAAACTGTGAATTTTGATTAAAAGTGGGTACCATTTTGACCGTTGACTTGAGGGTTGACCAAATCAAAACCATCTATGACAGGTTAGGGTATCATTCTGGAACATAAATGTAAATCCGGGTACCATAATGGTGCATTTTTAAATTTTGGGTACCAAACTGTGAATTTCGATTAAAAGTGGATACCATTTTGGACAATTGCTCCTTAAAAATATATAGTTGATGAAAGAACCACTGACCTACAATTCCATAACAATTCATAACTTGATCAAATTTTGGTCGATGCAAAGGACAACACAAAAGTGAAATTTTTTGGGAGCAAAATCACTTTAAAATGCATGTAACAAAATTCCATTATTATTATTATTCCGTAGCGGATCCATATAATTTCCCGAGTAAAACTTGTGGGAAATTCATTTATTTCCGTAATTAGGATATTATATCTTACCTTGTGACTTTTTCATCTGTGGTTTGATTACATGTATTTTGTTTATAGAAATCAAATTTTGTGAATAATATAAAAAGTAAAAAATAGATTAATGAATATATATTGAGGAATAAAATTACCTTTTGTTGCTATCTCAAAAATAATGATCATAATTATTTATATTGGTGTATATATATGTGATGCATACACATTTTTAAAGAAAGTTTTTACATTATTAGATGCAACATATATTGAACCTTTTGGCCCACCTAAATAATTTAACTTTAATGTATAATACATTCATAGCACGACTATGGCACGTGGTTTTCATCTACTATATTATAATAGGGAGAATCCCAATTCTCCAGTAAACTTTCGCTTGCAAAAGTCTTCGCTAAAAATGCAGCGTTCTGGCAATAACTTCTTTACCGCTTTTGGTTTTCACATTTTCTCTCCTCCTTCTCACCTTCACCAAAACATGGCGTCGTGCATGTGTACAATGCCTCTGTGAATTACACGCGTCCTACACTTTCTTCTGTTTATCCATTTTAGGTTTGGTGAGCTTCGATTACACGACTGAACATTTGAGTATGACATATTCTTCTATTTCCTCTTACGATTCTGCTTCCAATGAATTCCATCATGCCATTCTTCTTGTGATGAATTTGGGTTTTATGGTGGAATAGGATTTGTTTTTCCTCTTTTCGATGAATTCATCCTGTTTGATATTGAATTTGAACTTTCCTCTGTGTTTTGACTGATTGATTTTATACTTTTGTTAGTTCTTTTTCAATTTCAAAGGCATCACACAAGGTGCTCGATGATTCACCTAAGTGATAATAGGATTGATTTTGTTTCTAGTTTTATTGCTCAGTTTCAGTTTGTCTCTGTTTTGATGTGAGTAAATAACTTTTTCAGTTGTCGTTCGTTTTATCTTATTTGTTTTCTTTATGTATTGCCTCTGGTTAGCTTACTACACTATATGTGATGTCGTTCATTTTTTCCTTCTTTTTTCGCGTTTCCTTATTAGTTTGGTCGGTGGATTGAAATCCATTTGGATGGTCGATTACTATTTTTGCAAATTTTATTTGATGTTTCTTTGTAATGATACGTGCATGTTTATCTTCCCCATGTTTTCCTCTATCTCTCTCCTTCATTCATTCCTTTGTTTCGCACATAACCACGCGGTTTTGATTTTTCTTCCACCTTTGTTGCATCAATACATCTGCAGGTCTAGCGGTAGCAATTTCAGCCTCTACCGTGCAGCTGCCGCTAGTTAGATACGAATGTAAGGAGGTGATTCCATATTTCCGTTCTCTGATTAGAACTCAAAGGTTTGTACTTTAGGTGGATTTGTTTTGTGGTGTGATTTAAGATTGGTTTAATGTTGTAAAGTAGTTAGTTGCGTGTTTGGGTCATTCCTTGCTAAGTTATGGTCGATCAAATTATTTAGGTCATGGGAAAGACTACGTACAATATGTTGGAGTTGATGCATACACATTCTAGACGGGACCTGTTTGTAAAGTTCGATGTTTAGGGGTGCCTACTGTAGGTATGGACAATGTTTGCCGCTGTCTTGAGGTTTATCACTACACATTTCATTGAAGTACTACGAGGTGAATTGTCATTTTAGCATGTACCTAAATGCTCTCCAAATTCATCGTTCTGGTCGCCGTTTCTGATCAGTTGCATTTCATTCAATTTTTTATATTCCTTTAATGTTGACCTTTAGCAGTTCAAAATAGCACACAAGGTGTTTGATGATTTTCCTTTTCCTTATTTCAGGTTCAAAATGTATTTAGTTGTGAAGAAATGACCCAAAAATGCAATTGTATGCAATTATAGTCGGTGATTCATTATCAATACTACATGTAATTAAACAGAGCTAGAAATTATAGCCAATGAGCAAGCTGCTGCGGAGTTTCATTTGGAAAAGGAAATAAAATTCTTTCAGGATGCACAAGTTTATATGCTAAGCGAATAAAGATCATAATAACCCTCCGAAGTCTTATGTTTATGAAACTTATAGTAAGGTACATTATAATTTTCCATCAGATTATTACTATGCATTACTTTTCTCTCAACAGTTATAGTTTATTTTCAGGTTAGTTTTTGATTGAGTTATACATTACTTTTCTCTATCTATTCAATTGTTTTGCTGCACCCTTCTAATACTTCTCCTTTTTCAAGAGATATAATGTGGAATTGACTCACTAGGAATAATATTGATGTGCTTCCTGATGTGAAGCATGTACCTGGAAGACCTAGACCATACATGTTATATCTTGGTTCATTTCTTATAAGCTTTGAAAAGATTTTTATTTATTTTCATTTTTATGTTCAGGATTATGATCCTGATCTTCCACATGAGCTTGCCGTAGTAGCTGGCATTCAGGACATTCAATCTGAAAGCATAAAGCAGGAGTATACTTTAATAAATGGTACTCCATAGTTTCAAAATATTTGGCAGAAACTCTACTTGGCAAAGTGTTGCATTAGATACACCAATGAGTGAGTTTACTTCGAACATTTCCTTTTGTTTCTTAATTTAAACTTAGGTTTGACTCCGGAAGCCTGTAAAGTGTAAATGTTTGTGTATGATATTTGTTGCTTTCAGTTTACTTAACTTATTGCTCGCTTAAGTTTAGCTTACGTAAATGCTAAGGATTACAAATGAGACTGTAGTTACGTAGATATTGGAGTACGTAATCTTCAGGTCCATCTGCATTATTTTCTGCTTTTTTCTATCTCAGGTGCTAAAGTGGCAGCAAATGAACATTTGACAGATGCACACAACAAACATTTGTAGTTGTCTGGGCTACATATTTTCTATCTCAAATGTGGCAATGCAGCTTCTCAGATCATGTCACATTGGGTTTGGATAAAATTCAAATGAAATTTGAATAATGGGTTCTAGAACATGAAATTAAAATACTATCTAAATGTGGACGTAGTTGTTCAGTAATGGATTCGGTTTACTTGTGCTCATGTTGTTGATTTAAGTGGCTAGATCCAAATGAGAACTTTTATGTTGGGGATAATCAGAACAGATTGAGTTGTTTGGCTATGGAGTTCAAGCAGCTTAATATCCATGCCTTGGAATTATTTAACAAGGGCTATGATATTCACATGCAAGCTGCTCCTTCACAAGTTGAATTACTCTACACGAATTATAAGGTTAATAAAGAGAAGCTCAAGGGTCATACAAAGGAGAGCATCAAGGCTAAGTACAAAAATGCAGCTGCTCATAAAAAACCTCCAGTGGAGCTTTTACTCGGTCAGAGTGAAAGAGACATTGAATATGATAGGGCTAGTAGGGCGTTCTTATTTATTTATTTCCAACTCTGCAAGGATATATTATTATGTGAAGTGTTCCTTGTTAATCTGGATGGAATTGTATTTGTCTTACTTGTCCTCCAGTTTGTATTTTGTTGCTTACTTTTTTAAGGTGGACTAGGGTATGTATTAAATACGTTTGTCGGCATAATATGTTGTCTATGTTTGTGCATTTGTCCACGTGAAAATATTTGATTAAGCCTGCGGAGAGACATTATGCATAAGCTGATTCATTTATCTTCCAGTGTCTCAAATACATTCTAAACTTTCATACTGATCTATGTAATATTTTGACTTTATCAGATACACATGTTCCAGTTGAGGAGAAGAGGCCTGCCACTTGGGGAACTGAGGTCCCGGATGATTTGGTTCTGGATGAGAAAAGGCTAGCTGAAGTGCTCAAGAACGTTTAGGTTTTGGAAGTTTGAAAGGAATTCATTGTTTAAGATTCCCTATATTGAAATATATTCATCTATTAAGCAAGAGGATGAAAGGAAAGAGGAAGAAAGAGATGAATGGAAGTTTTAAACACAGCTTATGGTGAATAAATTATAAATATATGCACAGTTAATCTTTGCATGCTTACATGTTATTATTTTCAATGAGTATCTGGTAGTTACTTATGCTTATGATTACTGTCACACGCCTGGTATATGAAGAAAGGAACAAGTTAAGGGTTGGAAGCAAATTGCGAATACATTTCATGCAGAAGAGGTGTCTTCTTCTTTTTTTTTTGCCAAATTTGGCATGTAGGAAGAGTTTCATATTATGGTATGTCATTTCATCAAGTTTGAGAAGGAAATAAGCACATTAGATAAATTTTACAATTTTGGAGGTGATAGAATAATTCTTCCCGGGAACACTACACTTAATTCGCAGATAAAAAAAGAAAAAAATTAAAGACTCCAATGTCGTTGAAAGAAAGAAAAACTGAACTTGGGAAAATAAAGCGTCCACTTTAATGGAAAAAACTAATTTCAGTTCTGGAATAAACCAAGGCTTTTAGCCCATAAAAACAGCCCGTGCAACATCCTAGTATTATACTAATATAAGTGTATCAAATTTTACAAGGAAATGAATAACTTAGAAATATAAGATTTATCTTCTTTATGCCTGGTTAAGGCTTATTCTATTTTAAAAATCTAACAAACTCTTTCAGTTATTCAAATAATTTTCATATTGGTGCAAAATTAGCACACATGTGGCACAAATTAATCAAATTATTTGTGATTGCTTCACATCATATTATATATGCATATATATATATATATATGTGTGTGTGTGCGTGCGTGTCTGCGTGTGTGCGCGTGCACGCGCGCGTGTATGCATGTATATCTAACATTGAAGTAACGCAAATTAATACCTTCTTGTGGATAAAATAGTTTTGATTAAAATCCTACAGTCCTCATTTGCTCGAAATTCCGAATCTTTATATAGTTTGCATCAACAACATATCAACGATTAATGAGGGAAACCATTGATTGAATATTTTCAGTCATTAATTAAAATGGCTGTTAATAAATTTTCTTTTAGGACCTGTCACTCTAGGTGTGTCCACTGCCACCGTACATGTAAGCCTTTTTGGATCAAGATGCTACATTACACATCTAAGACCTTGAATCTCACCATATGAAATTCCTCAACCTCTGCATAAATCCACAATGGCCTAAACCTATTGTTTAACGTCCCAGTTAGGTCAGTAGGATGAAAATAAGACCTTAAAATGGTCATTGTTCGAGAATACTGTACCTCTTTTAACATCAAATCACATTCTATAGCTCTCATCTCCCTACATAGGCCATATTTTTTTATTTTTTTGAAACTACCCATAAATGAACAATATTAATACATATTTTTACAACATCAATCCACAATCTTACAACTAACTCTAGATCAGTTGGGAAAGGAAAAAAAATCTTTCAAACATTAGCCATATATGAAGTTATTGAAAAATAAATACATATACCTCATTTACGTCATGTATTGGTTGAAATCTTGAAATTTTTCTATGATTTTATAGCTTTTCTTTGGCATTCTCATACCAAGGTATTATATGCCATCATTAAATTCTTTCTTTCATTGACACATCTAGGTTATCAATAGTATGACCTAATGAATCTATATATACAATACTTTTGTCCACAATTACATGTTTATTTTTATTTTAAAAATGATACCCTTCTCAAAGTAAAGACTATGGGAGATCTTACACTTATTACTTTAGTAAGAGTGCAACAAAAGATCCATGTAAATCATAAAAGAAATCAAGAAAAAAATTGACATAAAAATAGTATGTGTGCACCTATTGTGCATGGATGTGGCATTAATTTATGATGTCTTTTTTTTACACATGATGAACCAGTAGCTTAAAAAGTACGTATATACATACACACATATATAAAAGCATCCATCCCCAATAACAACCGCATCAATGTATTTTTTTAGATGGATCTTATAAACTTACTTATCTCATATAACAAGTACATTTAATTATTAAAAATAATCTTCATATTTGTGAAAATTTTGCACACATGTGGAACAAATGAATCAAATTATTTGTAATTGCTTCACATCATAATATATACATACACACATATACATATATATATATATACAAATACATATATATATATATATATATATCTAATATTGTAGGAACGCAAATTAATACCTTGTTGTGGATTAAATAGTTTTGATTAAAATCCTATGGTGCTCAGTTGCACGAAATTCTGAATCTTCATATAGTTGCATCAACAACAAATAAATGAGTAATGAGGGAACACGATTGATTTAGAATTTTCTGTCATTAGTTAAAATGACTACTGATAAATTTTCTTTCAGGACCTATCATTGTAGGTGTGTCCACTGCACCGTAAATGTTACCCTTTCTGGATCAAGATGCTTACAGTACACATCTAAGACCTTAAATCTCCATACGGCTTACAAATTCCCTAGCCTCTGCATAAATCCACAATAGTCTAAAACTATTGTTTAACCTCCCAGTCAGGTCAATGGGATGAAAATAGAACATTAAAATGGTTATTTTTTAGAATACCATACCTTCTTTAACATCAAATCACATTCTATAACTCCCCCCTACCTACATAGGCCTTTTTTAAATTTTCTAAAACTACCCATAACTGAACAATATTAATACACATTTTAAAGCATCATTCCACAATCTTTAACTAACTCTAAATAAATTTGGAAAGCATCATTTAAATTTTCTAAAACTACCCATAACTGAACAATATTAATACACATTTTAAAGCATCATTCCACAATATTTAACTAACTCTAAATAAATTTGGAAAGGAACAAAAATCTTTCAAACATCCACCCTACATGAAGTTATTGCAAAATAAATACATGTACCTCATGTACGTCACACGTATTGGTTGAAATCTTCAAATTTTACTCTGATTGTATAGCTTTGTGTTGGCATTTCCATACCAAGGTATTATATGTCATCATAAAAAAATCTTTCATCGATAAATTTAGGTTATCAAAAGCATGACCCACTGAATGTAAATTTACAATACTCATGTCAACAATTTCATGTTTATTTTTATTTTAAAAACGATGCCTTTACCTAAGTAAAGACTATGGGAGGTTTTACACATATTCTTAAGTAAGAGTGCAACAAAAGATCCATGTAAATCATAATAGAAATTGATGGAGATCATGAGACGACTACCACCATAAATGAAGACATTCCACGTCTTGATAAAACATTCAAGGGTTATGTTCAGGATCATTTAAGTAACATGGTTGGACCGATGACAAGGTCAAGAATGAAGCTTAGGGATGCGGAATTGAATGCTTTCATTGATCGCCTTCATGATGAAGAACTTAAGAAGAAGTTGACAAAGGCTTGGATTACTTATTCAAAATTGTCGATTACCTGAAAACATTATGAAGAACACTATACTTTTTTCCATTGGGTTTTTTAATGAGGTAGTGTGATTACTGTATTGTAAACATTATTTTTAATTCAGTTTGGGCTTATTGGACTAAAGAGCTAAGCCATGTAGGCTTGGAAGAGCTGTTAAAAAATAAACAGTCCATTAGGGTTTAGCATATTCAGTTTTATTCTGATTAAAATTAGATTTGATAAGATTAGATAAGGAGATGTTTTTTCTAGTCTAATTCTTACCATACTCGGCCGAGAATTAGAGTTATGGTTTGATTTTTGGTAGTTTAGTTAAATATGATTTTAGCTTCTTCAAGCTGCCATAAGTTGATTCAGATTCTGACTGTGACTTGGGTTTGTGATGGCCGAATTTTACCTCTATTTAAAGAGAGGTTGGCCAAGATTTTTAGCACACTATAATCAATCAAATATTTCGAATTTTGAGACATTCTCATTATCTTCATTGTTGCTTAAACATGCGGGCTATTTAAATTTCAATCTCCTTTGTAAGTGTACCCTGCGGGCTAGACGCTTATAGAGAAACCTTGTGATCTAAACATGCGGGCTATTTAGATAACAAGTCGGAGTTAGGTGTACCCTGCAGCCTAGACGCTGCAATTTCGTGCATTTATACTGAGTTGGGAGAATTCTCAGTCTAAATAAAGATCCAATATTCCGCAAACTAGAGCCTTTGCAAAGAGATTCATATCATAAATGAAGAAAAAATTGACATAAAAATTAGTATGTGCCCCTATTATGCATGGATGTGACATTAATTTATGATGTCTCTTTTTTTGCACATGATAAACTAGTAGCCAAAAAAAATGTATATACATACAAACATACCTAAAAGAATCCATCCCCAGTACCAACCACATCACTATATATTTTTAAGATGGGTCTCTTAAACTTACCTATCTACGACAAGTGTCCATTGTCCCTTGTTAGATTTTGATTTCCTCCCAACTATGGGGTATGCCTCATTGAATAAAATGAACTATTATTATTAAAAGTTCTATACATGCTTGGGAATAAGGATTGCATGTGTGCTAATTGTCATAAGAGCTTTTTTTTTTAGTTGACAGATGTAATGTCCATGTGGTAGTCATATGATGCATCCCACAAGTGAAGGTGGCAATAAAAATATTCTAATTTTGAAGGAAATGGGTTATGTGGTCCTTGATTTTCTAAAAGGTTTTGGATTTTCTAAAAGGTTTTGTGTTGTGTAAAATCATTATCCCACATTGGAACTTAAGAGAAAGATTATGAGTCATAATATTAGTGAATCTAGCTAAACCCATTAGTATAAGGCATATTAATCTTGCTAAGCATACTATTATTTACTACCTAGTTGGGTAGGATGTTAAATTTACTCAATAAAATGGTCACAAACAATTAAATAAAATATTTTCATCTAGTTCATTTCATAACATCGATTAGAAACTCCATTTGAAAATTCATTTTGTTCTTTAATAATTCTTTCTAAAGGAATGTCATCATACACAAGTTTGTGAAGAATCGATCCTAGCTTCAGAATGTCCAATGGCCACCAACGTCCATTAAGTACTCTCTTGAAATTAAAATAAAAGGGAAAAAAGAAATGCAAAATTGTAAATAGTAGAATATTACTATGTTTGTCTCCTTCTTTGGTCACAACTTGACATTTAGGACCAACAGTCTGACATTTTGGTTGGTGAGCTCAATAGGAGAAAAAAGGTATTTTAGAATATGTGTACGATAAGGAAACAAGTGCAAATTATAAGGAGCATTTAAAAATATAAGTTGAAAAAAGAACCACTGAACTACAATTCCATAACAATTTATAACTTGAACAACATTTGGTTGATGTGAAGGACAACACCAAAGTGAAATTATTCGGGGGCAAGATCACTTTAAAATGCAAGTGTTGAAATTCCATTGTTATTATTATTATTCTTCCATAGTGGATCCACATAATTTCACGAGTAAAACTTGTGAGAAATTAATTTATTTCCATATTTTAAAATTTATATCCTACCGTGTGACTTTTTCATCTGTGGTTTGATTACGTGATTCTGTATATAGAAACCAAAGTCTGTGAATAATATCAAAAGAAAATAAAATTTTATATAAATGAATATAAATTGAGGAATAAAATTACCGTTTGATACTATCTTCAAAATAATATAATTATTTTATTTTGGTATATATATACACATATATATATATATATAATCCACATATATTTCTTAAGAACATTTTTACATAATTAGATGCAATTTTTATTGAACATTTTTGCTCACCTTAATAGTTTAACTTAAATGTATACTCCATTCATAGCACGACTATGGCACACAGTTGTCATACTATAAAAATATAAACGTATCAAACTTTACAAGGAACTGAATAACTTAGAAATATAAGATTTACCCTTTTTATGCCTTGTTAAGTCTTGTTCTATTTTTTAAAATCTAACTTGTCCTTTCAGTTATTTAAAACAATCTTCATATTTGTGTAAAATATGCACACATGTGGCACAAATTAATAAAATTATTTGTGAATGCTTCGTATCATACTATATATACATATATACATATGTGTGTATATATGTATATATTTATTTATTTATTTATCTAACATTGCAAGAACGTAAATTAATACCTTGTTGTGGTTAAACTAGTTTCGATTTAAATCCTAGAGTACTCAGTTGCACGAAATTCTGAATCTTCATATAGTTTGCGTCAACAACAACTCAATGAATCATGAAGGAAAACAATTGATTGAGCTTTTCCCGTCATTAGTCAAAATGGGTGCTAGTAAATTTTCTTTCCAGACGTGTCACTGTAGGTGTGTCCACTGCCACCGTACATGTTATCATTTCCGGATCAAGATGCTTACAATACACATCTAAGACCTCGAACCTCTCCATACAGCTTACAAATTCCCATGCTTCTGCATAAATCCACAATGGTCTAAACTATTTCTTAACCTCCCAGTTAGATCAGTAGGATGAAAATAAGACATTAAAATGGTAATTTTCCGACAATACCGTACCTCCTTTAACATCAAATCACATTCTATAACCTCATTCCCCCCCCCCATTTCCTACATAGGCCATATTTGTTTTCTTTTGTGAAACTACCCATAAGTTAACACTATTAATACACATTTTACAACATCATTCAACAATTTTACGACTAAATCTAAACCAGCTGGTAAAAGGAAAAAATCTTTAAAACCTCCGCCTTACATGAATTTATTGCAAAATAAATACACGTACCTCATGAACGTCACGTATTGGTTGAAATATTCAAATTTACTTTGATTTTATAGCTTGATTTGGCATTCCCTTACCAAGGTATTCTACACCATCATAAGAAAAAATTCATTCGGCGACAAATCTAGGTTATCAAATTAATGACCTTTTGAATGTATATTTAAAATACTCTTGTCCACAATTACAGGGTTATTTTTATTTTCAAAACGATGCCCTTCTCTAAATAAAGACTATGGGATATCTTACACATATTACTTTGGTAAGATTGCAACAAAATATCCATGTCAATCATAATAGAAAAGAAGAAAAAAATTTGACATAAAAAATTATATGTGCACTTATTGTGCACAGATGTGGCATTAACTTATGATGTTTTTTTTTGCACATGATGAACTAGTAGATTAATAAATAATTATATACTTACATACATACATAAAATCATCCATCTCTAACAACAAACACATCACTATATATTTTTTAGACAGATCTCATAAAATTACCTATCTCCGACAAGTGTTCATTGTCCCTTGATGGATTTTGATTTCCTACAAACTTTGGGGGTTTACCTCATTGAGAAAAATGAACTATTATTATTAATGTTAAGAGTTCTACATGCTTGGAACAAGGATTGCATGTGTGCTAATTGTCATAGGTCCTTGGTTGTGTTTTGAGTCGAAAGTAGTTTTGGCCGTGTGATTGTCATGTGATCCATCCCACAAGTGTTGGCTGCAATAAAAGTTGTCTAATCTTGAAGGACATGGGTTATGTGGTCCTTGATTATATAAAAGGTTTGGTGAGTGTGTAAAATCATGATCCCACATTGGATGTTAAGAGATTGATTGCGAGCCATATTATTGGTGAATCTAGCCAAACCCATTAGTATGAAACATTTTAATCTTGCTTAAGAATTATCTCTACTACCTAGTTGGGTAAGATGTTAAATTTACTGAATTATATGGTCGCAGACAATTGAATTAAATGTTTTCTACTAATTCATTTCATATTATCGATTACAAACTCTATTTGAAACTTCATTTTGTTCTTCAATAATTATTTCTAAATGGGTGTCATTATACACAAGGTTCTGAACAATTTATCCAAACTTGAGAATGTTCATTGGCCACCGATGTCCATTAGTTATTCTCTTGAAATTAAAAACAGAAGAAAAAAAGTAATGAAAATTGGTAAGTAGAAGAATATTACTATATTTATCTCCTTTTTTTAGTCCCAACATAACATGTAGGATAATCTGACATTTTGGTTGGTGAGCTCAAGTGGTAAAAAAAATGGTATTGTAGAGTCCATGTACGATAAGGAAACAAGTGAAAATTATAAGGATCATTTAAAAATATATAGTTGAAAAAAGAACCACTGGCCTACAATTTCATAACAATTTATAACCTGATCAACATTTGGTCGATGTGAAGGACAACACCAAAGTGAAATTATTCGGGAGCAAGATCACTTTAAAATGCATGTATTAAATTTCATAATTATTATTATTCTTCTTCCATAGTGGATTCATATAATTATCCGAGTAAAACTCGTGAGAAATTAATTTATTTTCATATTTTAAATATTATATCTTACCGTGAGGCTTTTTCATCTGTGGTTTGTTTACGTGAATTTTTTTATAGAAATCAAAGTCTTTGAATAATATCAAAATTAAAAATATATATATATTGAGGAATAAAATTACCGCTTGTTGCTATCTTCAATATAATGTTCATAAATTTTTTTTATCTTGGTATATATATATATATACACATACATATTTCGAAAGAATGTTTTTACATAATTAGATGCAATATATATATATATATTGAACCTTTTGGCTCACCTAAATAATTTAACTTAAATGTATACTCCATTCATAGCACGACTATGGCATGTGGTTGTCATACTATACAAATATAAATGTATCATACTCTACAAGGAACTGAATAAATTAAAAATATAAGATTTGCCTTTTTATGCCCTGCTAAGTCTTGTTCAGTTATTCAAAATAATCTTCATATTTGTGCAAAATATGCACACGTGTGGTACAAATTAATAAAATTATCTGTGATTGCTTCACATCATACTGTGTGTATATATATGTATATATATGTATGTAAATATATATATATATATATATGTGTGTGTGTGTGTGTGTGTGTATGTGGGTGTGTGTGTATAGGGGAGGGTTCAGGTGAGACAACTTATTTAGGTGAGACAAAATCTGAGCCATTGAATAACTTCATCTGATGGCAGCGGTCGTTCGCCTCCCAGGTGTCCTAACATCTGAACCACATTAAATAGCCTTTACATGCCGACATAGACTTACATATATTTTAATCTTTGCCAAAATCCTCTCTTAGTCAAACACTTTGTTCTCTTAGTCAATATTGAAGCACTTAATTCCACGTTATATAAAATTTAATTATGTAATCCACAATGTGCCACATAATTGGAAGTTTGAAGCATTGAGTTTAGAGCTCCAATGATTGCAGTATATTATTCATCTTAAATGAAATAATATTTAAACTAAAAAATACAATACTTAAAATAAAATATTAAATAGTTATTCTATAACTTATGCACATAGGTGCTTCAACTTTTATTTGTATGTGCTTTTAAGTTGAGGTGAAGGTGTTTCTTTTATGATTGTTGGGGTTTCAAGTGTGTGATGAAGGTGCTTAAATTTATGTGTGTAAGTGCTTTTAAATTGTGTTGAAGGAGCTTCTTTTATGATTTGTTGGGGTTTTGAGTGTTCGATGAAGGTGTTTTGAACTTATATTTGTTGGTGCTTTGATTGTTTGATAAAGGTGTTTGAACTTATGTGTGTAGGTGCTTTAAGTTAAATGTGTGGGTGCTTGTAAATAATTTTTTTCTTGCTTTAAATTTTCATCCAAGTTTGATTATTTCTTATAAGAGCTTTGAGTGTAATGTGTAGATGCTTTCACTTAATATTGTAGGTGCTATGA
>JAULKK010285182.1:0-13901 GCA_032355705.1 Rubia peregrina
TCGAATTACTCTTTAAGGAAAGCGTACGTAACGCGACTCACATCGATATCCAAGATTTTTTTTACCACAATCATCCAAGTGTGAATATAGCGTTCCACTGGAATGAGTATTACAACATTTATTCCAACAATCTTAAAGAATAATTTCGAACGTATTGGATGATGAGTTTGATGACGCATGTGGCGCATGCATAAATTGGATATTGGACGATGCAGCGGCATATTGGACGATGCAGTGAGTGGTCATTCAAAGGACGCGTATGCATGGATGCTTATCCATTTTGAGCAGTTTAATTTTCACGCCAGGTTAGAATGTCAATCCAATATATATATATATATATATTGATAACGAATGATACGCATGTATATTCATTTATATGCATGTGAATAATTTTATGAATTGCTTGCATGAAAAGGAAAACTACAATGACAGTAAAACTGTAGATTTGATTTCAAAAGTGGATGAGAAATTGTATTGTGCTCTGTTTTAAATTTCTTGATTAATTAATGCCATGTAAAAATGTAATTTACGTGTACAACTTTTGTTATGTTTGACAAATGTGTATTGGAAAAGAAATGTGATTATGAGAAAATTTTGAAATTCTTGTAAACAGAATTGTGAATTTTAAAAAATATTATGTTGATGAGGTGTGAAGCATCATATTGGAGAGACGAATTGCCAGGTAGTGCTAAAAGCTGACGGGAGCTTCAAATTCGCATGTCATCTGTGTTCACATGGATTCAAAAGCCAAGTTGAGCCTGCAATCCATCATATTGGAGATTGCAAGTCACATGGGTGTGTTGGTAATCTGAATATGGAAGGTGGATTAACTTGTGATTCGAGGAAATCCTAGAAGAGTTGGTTTATAAATAATATTTATTGTCAATTCAAAGAATATGAATTTATATTGGTATAGCACAAATGACGATATTTGTGTAGAAGAAGAATCAGTCGACATGAAAGAGATAAGTACTTTTAATTCTAAGCTTTAATTTTAATTTATTGAATCGTGAATAACGTGGTGCATGGTGATATGCTTTATATTTATACTAGCGGAGTGTCATCACGCATTGCGCAATAATATTAATTAAAATATTATAATTAACTTTTTGTACATGTTGTGTCTTACATTTAAATTGAAAATAAAGAATTTTATTTAAAACTTTAAAGTTTAGTCATCTAAGAAAATTAAACATTGAATACAATAAAATTTGATTATTTTTATAATATTTCATTCAAATTATTTAAAAATAATTGTTTGTATGTTGACATTCATTTTAAAAGGCTATATAATCATATGTAACTTATTGCAATAAATAAAGGTAAATATTAAATGACCTTATTAGTCTCACTAATTAGAAAATATCCTCATTTAACAGTTAGTCAGTATAAAACAAGACTTTAGCACGTATAAATTAATATATAAATAATATGTATACATATTTCTATCAAAAGTACTCTATCAATGTATTAAAAAATTTGAACATTTTGTTATTTCAGATTATGTGTTTCTTTAAATTTTCTTCAGTGATATATATAGTACAATGAGATATTTATGGTTTTAATTATATCTTAAGAAGTTATATATTTTAACAAGTTACGATTGATTATATATAGTAAAGAATTAAAATCAATAACATATTATAATATTAGTATAAGTTATGATTAATTATATATTGTAAAGAATTAAATTAGTAACATATATTATAATATTATATGTTGTTTTTAGACAATTTGACTTTAGATCAGTCAAAATGACTTTAATATCTCCGGTTGACAGAACCATCCAAAAAAATACTTTATATTATATGGTGCTTGAGAAAAAATATTGTTCATGCATGAGTGATGTTTGAATGTTAAAAGGTTCTTGTAAATGCATGGAATAAGAAATTTAGAATTTACATCATGAATTATGTTATGATGAGTAGACGTTATATGATTATGTTTGGCATGTATTTGCATGTTTATGAAAGTGATAATGTCATGGAATCTCTTGACTACTTAGAGTTTGAAGAAAAATTCTAGTCACTTAAAGAGATGCTATCATCGAGTAAATTGATGAGTGAAACATCGAAAGTGAAATGTAAATTAGTAGAAAGTTCAACTTCTAGTAAAGAAGCGGAATAATTACAGAATTTGGTATATGCAATTCTGTAATATGCTGGTACGGCTAGTAAAGAGGCGGAATAGTTGTAGCTTAATGAAATTTTGTTGTGGCCTAAGCCGGTAGGCGGCTAAGGCTTAGTGAAGTGTATAATGGAAAATTTGAACACTTGGGCGCTAAACATGGCGTGAATCGTGAGTTAATAACTCATGGTGTGATTTCAGTTGATTTTGTAAGATATCAACACAATCTAGTGGAACACTTGACACAGTGACTAGTTAAGGGTCTTGATAAACAAATCGGTGATCGGGATGAGTTTTAAGCCTATTTAAATCTTTGATAATGGGATACCCAAGTTTTCTCTGATACAACATTAGAGTAAAATTCAATGTGGAAGCCTATTGTTTGAGATTGAAACCTATGATTTCATATCCCGAAGGTAATATGTTTGGACCTGCATTGAAGTTAGGTAGAAATTTTAACTTCTTAATGGATCATTTGACAAAGTACATTTGCAGATGTACGATTAAATAGATTCACCTATATGAAGTGTGAAGTGTAACCGCTTCAATTAGCCCAGATTTGGCTTTGTATGCACTCATGAATGGATAGGGACACGTGGCTTGTATAGTGTTGGTTATAAACTTTTGAGTTGTATTTGAACTTGTGTGGAATATTTTCAATTGTTCAAATGGTTTGAAGGGTTCAATCTTTAGAGACACCCCGATTCTCGAATATTTGAAATGTATATTTCACAAAGGTGAAAATTCAATCTTCAAGACATTTTCATTTATGCACTTGTTTGGTTTGGTTGTTGGATTTTTCGAATCAAGGATAATACTTAAATGAGGGAGGATTGTTGGTGTTTAATGAAACACAAAGTTAATTAAGTATAATTGGATTCGAGTAGTTGTGAACTCGGGACGTTAAAACAAGTTCGGTGATGTGGAGTGCACACTTGTATAAACTATCTGCGAGTTTACAGTTGATAGGATAATGGTTAATTGAATTGATGATGACTAACATGACTTGTCCTAGAATGAGGAAAGGTTGTGTCATTTCATGATGAAAGAATGTGTCAGGAAAGGATGTGTCAATTCATGAGAAAAAGATGTGTCAATTCAGAATTTGTTCATAATAATTCTAATAGCTAAATGGTTTAGTGTAGAATGATGAAGTGTTGTGTCTTCTCACAATATTTGTTTCCTATAAATACATGCATTCACATGCAGTGTTATGAGATACAAGAACACAAACACAACAAACAGAAACACATGTGAAATTCATAGAATTTCTCAGACATACGTCCAAAAGTACGGTTACTCAAAAGTATTCTCCTGATTCAAGCCTAGAATAGGAGGGATGCTCGATTGTTTTATCCTTGAAGGGAATTCGTGTAACCCAGGGCTCTAATAGGGTCAAATTACTCTTTAAGGAAAGCATACGTAACGCTACTCACATTGATATCCAAGAAATTATTCACCACTATCATCCAGGCATGATTTTTATGTTCCATTGGAATGCAGTATTACAGCAATTTTTTTCAACAATATGTTTAAGGTTGCAGAATCTTTGCAGGTACAGAATCTTTACTAGTTGCAAGAAAGGTTTGTGTTTCATATTATCCAAAAGATATGGTATTTATACAAGGAAGTTTATGATAGATATCATAACGAGATACCTACGAATATCTCGAATTGAGTCTGATCAATCAATCACGTAAGAAAACAACTAAGCTACGGTAAGCATTATCTTTTAACAGAAGATAAGCTAAGTTATATCTTTAACAATTTATAAGGGGCATTTGGTTTCAGAGAAAATGAGAAAGGAGTTAAATCAAGAAATTTCTAGTGCGATCCTCACCTTCAAATTACCGAATTCTCTCCTTACCGCCATCACCTACAATTCAAAACCAAAGGAGGTATCACCCGTTAATATTTTTAATAATTGATTAAATCCTTAATGAAGAATTGTGAGTAGAAATTTTGTAGTTGTGGTTCATGTTACTAGGTGTAATTTGGGTGTTCATATTTTTCATCGTAAGTACTCTCTTATCACTTTCCCCATTTTTCCACGGATATCATTGTGCATTGAGGACAATGCAAGTTTTGAGTGTGGGGGAGGGGCATTGGATGATGTTGCATACTGTTGTTTTCTTTATTTTTATTTAATTTGAAGCTTTTTATTATTATTTTATGTCTTGAATTTTTTTTATAAAAAAACCAAAAATAACAAGCTAAGTTGAAAATCTGAAAGGGTGACTTAGGCAAAATTGGGGGTCCCAAAGAGATTGAAAACACAGAAGGGCAACCTATGAAAACATGAGAGACCTTAAAGATGTTGAAAAGGTTGAGGTGTGAAACTTTAAATAAAAGAGAGGTTAGGATGAAAACCCAAGGGGGATCCTAAGGAACATGAGAGAAAATGATAAATTTTATATGTTTCTCCTGTTTGTGCCTTTTGGTAGTTCTTTTGTTTACAGTAAAAAATATTCTTGTTTTATTTATGAATATTAAACCTCATTCTTATTATTGGCATGAATTGGAGTTGAGGATTCCTTATGTTGGGATATGAGGTTTATGTGTGCTCTTGTGTTTTGGGTTAGGGTAGTCCTAGGAATAAGGTGTTTGTGAAAACATTTTCTTTCGTATACCCTTAGTCTTTTGCTTGTTCTTGTTTCCTCAAGAACGAGTGAAGTTTACGTGTAGGTGTTTTGATGAGACCATAAATGCATATTTTCTTAAAGCATTTAGGACCACATTTTAGATGCTTTATATGTGGATAATTAGGTTTACACGTGTTTAGCATTATAGAGGGTAAAAAAACCTTTTTTGATTATTCACATTAACATATCTATTTTGTAAGATATTTTTAACTATATGCGATATTTCCTTCATGAGTGATCTATGTTATTTTGGGAATTTAAATGATGGTAGTTATCAGAGAAGGTCATTTGCAAGAATGGTAGTAAATAGAAGGTCAATCGCAAGGTTAGTAGCAGAATGGAGGTCATTGGACTTAATAGTAAAAGATTGAAGAAGTTGTGAGAAGAAGAAGGTAAGAAATAGAGAAAGTTACCAAGGCAATCATAAAAATTCATAGGGAACAGACCTTGCTAATTCCATTCCAGAAGAACAACCCAAAAAAAGGTCACGTAAATAGACCATGTTAATATACATGATCTGTGCCAGATCAAAAGCCCCAAGATGACATCCTAGAGAATGGACTGTGTAGTATGGGCTGTGTAATACTACACGGTCCGATCCCATATTTATTAACAAATCTCGTGCTGCCCTGGTGACTAGGGCTTTGACCAGTGGGTTTTAACATTCTCTCTCATCCCACTATAAAAAGTATATTTATCCTTTGGTCCAAAGGAGACATGCACGTCTGAAACTTCTCCAAACACATTTATTCTCTTTCTTCATTCATTTCCTTGCATTTATGGTTTCCAACCTCATTTATGTCATGGGTTTGATTGTGTTAGCTTAATTTATGACTTGGGAACATCTCTAACCATGTATTAACATTTAATTTTTGATACTCTTTGATTCCTTTCAATTTTTACACTGTTATTATCATGCTGAATTTATGCTTTATGATATGCTTATAATTGTGCCAATAATGAGATTAGGATGTACACCTAGTTGATTTCTTTGCATGATTTAGTGCTACGTTCGGGAATAAACCGAGTATTTCATGTTTATGTCGGTTTGGTTGAAGGAATAAGCACGAGTTCATGGAATACAAATGCAACTTGGATTAGATTAGATTTAATTTTCCGTTGGGTTATATTATGGACGATAAGTGGGTCATTCGGTGAATGGGTCGGGTGATGTTATTGTCTCGATTGGGGTAGTAGGATAATACCTGAAAGTCATTTCTCGTGTTTTTAGCAAATGGGCGGGGGTTCCCCTAGAGTTATCATAAGGTACTAATGTCCTAAGTGGCACAAGATAAACTTAGAATTGGTATTCACTGTTTAGGTCCCGGTGCTCCATGCTACTCCCGGGTTTAATTCATTGTGTGTGTTCACAGGTTTGTTAACCACGGGAGTTAGGGCTAGAGGTTGTAGTGAAAGCACACCTATAGCTATTCCTAGAGGAGGTGAGAGTTTGAGGGGGAAAACCGAGGCATGATAGACCATGAGAGTTCTTGAGGAATGAAAATCTTCACATCGTGTGACAAAAAATTAGATAATATGTCTTATATGAGAATAGGAGTTGAGGATCAAATCTAACATTTAAATATATGATGCAAGTACCCCCAACGCCTTTATTACTATTTCTATCTCGTACTTCTTGTTGTATGCTTGTAATTTATAGTTTAAATATTTTAAACCCAAAACTCTCCATTTTCCCTACTTCTGACACACACGGGGGAGACGCTAGTGTATGAACCTTGTGAAACTATCTATTAAACCCTTAAATATCTATGGAAGACACCTTAACTTACCACTATTTACTTTCTACTAGTTATGAGTGAGTAAGGGAGCAACAATTTAAATCTTATCTTTGGTCTCAAAAGCCCGACTTTTCAATGATACTTAGGTCCTCACCAATTAGTTAAAGTCAAAGCTAAGTGTTATATCTTATATACAAAGAGTCAAGTAAAGGTTCATCGTTTATTAGTTAAAGGGTGAGTTCATCAGAGCTATGCTTATAACAAGCTAGCTTATTTTGACTTATTTTGAAAGCAGTAAGAGACCAGCTTTTGCTAGAAAAATAACTTTTGTTTCTTAAATAAGTACTTTTTAACAGTTTATCGAACACTAAAACATGTTTAGTTTGTAAACCTTGCTAAACAAACCCAAAGTAAACCATAGTTATTTGTGTTTGTATGTAGAGAGTCAAGGAAGGATAAACCATTGAATTGATAAAGTCAAAACTTAGTTATTAGTGTTTATATATATATATACAAAATGAATGGTTGGTTGTTGTTGATTAGTTAAAGTCAAATCTTAGTTAGTAGTATTTGTCCATGAAAAGTCAATACTTAATTATTAATAGATTAACAAATTAAATAATGGCATTATTAATAAAATTCAAAGGGTGAATCTAAATTTCAAATGTTCAAGTTTGATGTTTTATTTAAAGTATTGAATAATATTTTTTATATTACATATATATTATTTTAAGATGTGGAAGCACTAAACTACTACAATTTAAGCTAATGGGCCGAAATGGAAATTTAGCCTACATCAGTAAGTATCGAAGTCAGTCCCGCTATCTGGTAAACCAAAACTAGACCCAATGCCGATTCAACTATCGGTTCAACCAAAACCACTACCAAAGTTGGTTTCACAATCTGTTCAATCGAAACCAAGTGAGACTAGTAACTGACGTTGGTTATAAACCAAAATCGAGTGATAAAAAGTAACCGGTATTAGTTATAAACCAAAACTGGGTGAGAAGCTGACCGACGTTGGTTGAACCAAAATCGGGTGAGAAGGTGACTAACGTCAGTCCAACTAAAACTAGGTGAGAAGGTGATCGAAGTCGGCTGAACAAAAATTGGGTGAGAATGTGACAAACGTTGGTTAACCAAAACCAGGTGTTAAGGTCAACCTCGGTTGCGGTGTCGATTGGATGTGCGTCAGTCACCCACCGGTTCTATTTTTTACTTTAATTTTTTTTACTTTTTATGTCAATTATATCATAATCAAGGTAAAAAGTGTACCTTATACCTTGATTTTTTAACTGAGGTAAACGATACTTTTTACTTTATTTTTAAAATAACAGATGTAATAGAGCTTTTGACGTCAATTATGTGTCAAAAATCAAATAATTGAGGTAAAAGATCGAAGTAAAAAAGGGATTTTTCTTGTGGTAATGTTATTTTTGTAAATCAAACTCTACACCTATGTGCCGTTTGAGATTTAGGCCAATTGTACAACTGTACGATCTTGTATTTGGTTCCCTGCTGAGGAGGTTGTACGTTAGAGACTCCGCGATAAGGCTGGACTGTGCAACTTTACATTTTTGTTCAAAATTTATATATAAATTTACTCACGTTTTCAGGTTCTTAAGTAATATGTAGTGTTTTATCTTAAATTGAAAACTTTCACCATGGTGGAAGTGGGATTGATGTATTAGGTTATCCCAAAGCCTCAAAAACAGAAAACAAGATGAGGAGTCCATCTCCTGCGAGACCGTCTCATTGTGAGACCAGAAACTAGAGAAAAAAATAGAGGAACGTCAAACCAAACTTTGGGGTAATTAATATATATTTCAGGCTCGTGGTCATTACTGGAAGGTACACAAAATGGAAAGACTAGAGAGCAAATGGGCAAAAACTAACAAAATAAACCTTGCCCAACTTGAAAGTGCGAAATTAAAGCTCTTGCCTAAACACACCTTCACCAAATATATTCAACCCAAATAGATTAAAAATCATTTTCTAAACTGAATGCCTAACCGTCGTTCATCATCAAAATTCTAACTCAAAGAATTTGAAGAAAAGCGTCAATCGGTATCAACATAGCATCAATCAAGTAATGTTCAACTATAATTAGGTATTAATTTCACATCAATCATCCCATATATATATGAATCAAATCAATTTTAAAATTTGTATATTCAAAAGTCGAATCATAACTGAAGACGGTGGTTACGAGATCAAGAATCGATTAGCACTCAAACAAACGACACATCAACATAGTCAAACGCAAGAAAATGAATCGAATGTCAATGATGAACAGATCGTACCAGTTTCACAAGGTAGGTTGCAGATATTTCATCTGAATTTTCAATTTCCTTATTTGAAATTGACTAGAGCAACAACCTGTGTTTGAAAAGCTTGATTTGTACGACTGATTTTTCATACATGTTGCTAATTTATCTTAGAACTGAGCAACATCCAGTCAATGTGCTAGAAGTTTCAGTTAAAACGACTAAGCTTTCAAATGTTAGGATTCATATTATAAGAAATTATTTTGAAGTTTTAAATAGTGTAGTTGAGCCTCTTGCACATTTTGAATATAGCTATAAGTAGCTAAAGATCTTATTTATAGTAGACGATGTTCATGAAAATTGGCATGATGTTTTGACTCTATAGAATGATGGTAAAATTGACTGAGCATAATTAGAAATAAAATTTGTAGCAAACATGATGTGATGTCACTTCTGATCTATTTGATTTTACAAGTATATGATATGATGTTTTAACTATAAAAATTTATGATGGAAATTAACTGATCATGTTTAGCATTACATATTGCAATATCATTATGTGTTGTAAGAAAAATATTTGATGAGCCTATACATTACGCGAATAATATTTTTTTTCCAGATTACAGTTCAAAAAATACAACATATGTTGTTGCTCCTATAATGTCAGATGTTATATATTTATGGTATGGTGTTTCAATGTAAAAATAACACTGAATTTCTGAATAATCGCAAGCTCATATTTCATTTTAAAAAAATTAGATGCAGCTTTACCAAAATTGTTGGAGATATAAGATCACACTGAATTCATTCAAAGAGTACGAGGAACTACATGGGAAGAACTTGAAACAGTAATCCTTGCACATGCAACTTCACTTGGATTTGTTGTATGGAAGTCGATACAAAGATAGCAAATGTTAAGTTGACCCAAATTCAATTTGTTGGGAGTTCATTATTACTTACTATCATAACGTGATGTTTTACACTGTGATAATTGATTTAAGTTTGTTTAATGTTTGCCAAAATCCTATTGATTAGGATGTTGGTTTAAATATGAAATTCATATACGCCACTGCACTTAATCATTCCACATTTTTTGCATTTGAATTAATTTCTTTCACGTTCCGCTTCTATCTACTGATGTTATAATTGTTTTTACATGATTATTTACACATATAAGATAATTCGGATCACTTTATGTATATTACTATTGAACATGATATTTTATTTTTTTAAAATCAAGACATAAAAAATCAAACATCGACAACTCAAAATCAAATGAATTCAAAGAATCATCACAGGAACAAAAAAAACTAAAGATAGCATATAAAAGTGGCAACCTTCAATTTTAATTTTCGCATCAGCCTGTGAAAATTACAATCGCCATAACTATCAAACAAATAAACATAATTCAACATGAAGTGTTTCAAATACCCTAACAAATCCCTGACATAAAAATGGAAATTTTCAAATCAAACTAAAATATCAGTAACAATCTAGTGCCTTAGCACTAACAAATAAACCATTATAAATAAAACATCAATGTCAAACAATACATCCCAAATAATGAAATTCTATTTTTTCCAGTTTTGTTTTGCTTCGCCGCTATCTTTTTCATAATCTTGCCTTCTTCTGCTGGTTTTGCAGAGGATGAGTCTCCTACTCCATCAATGCAAAGATCAAAGTTCGGCTATGGTCCTCTGTTCAAGGGAACACTTTTGGGAGCATTATTCCCAATAATTTTTTTAATTATCTCATCAATGACATCGTAGAGCTCTAACTTGAAAAATATTTCCTCTAAATTCATAGGATGAGTAGGCTTGCTCGCTTCAAGATAATCTGTAACACCTTTGTCCAAATCGGACACAAAGGCTTTGGTGACAATGTCAATGTTCCTCTTGAACCTATTGAAAGCTTAACCATCAATCTACAAACAAAAAGAAAAACCCTTCAGGCTCAAAGCCCAGCTAAGACTAGTGTACGGTTTCGTAACATATACTCGGTGATCCACATGCATAAACCCATACAGTCCTAGACTATCACTATTCCTATTACATCTTGGTTTCACTCCCTAGGGGATATCAATAAATGCGCCAACATGAAAGTAGCCTAAGCGTATGCCAAAATAGTGTAACAATCATGCAATTATCAATAATATAAAAAAACAAGTCAACACAATGTTCATAACCATATAAAGATAGGTAAATCTTAGAATATCACAAAAAGGAAAAGGAAATGTGGGCTATCAACAACCATCGTATGATGTTCAATTTGAAGGAAAAAAAATTCTGGGTTGCTCAATTGTGCGGTGAACTGTACAAAAAAAAGTTGTTATAAACTGTGAAGATGTGTTAGTAAATGTATATGTAAATTGGTAAAAGACTTGAAAAAGTTGTCGATTCGATGAACTTTCGCTAGTCATTAGTCCTGCATCCAATGTGAAAATGTCATGCGTGAAGTGGCCTATGGAATGCAATGTGCTACGTCGAAAATGAGTCTCAGGTAAATGTCGGTTCAATGCAGTGATGTGGTCGACATGTACTTGCGAGTTTGATAAGTTTTCGGTAAACCTGAACACGTGATCGACAGAAGAACGAAGTCGCATATGCAATTTCATATTAAACTTAGATGCCATAATGCGACATCGATAACATTTTGGTCATACTAAGGGTGAGATAGAAATAGATATGACGTCTACCAAATAATAATCTAGTAGAAATAAGAATCTGCAACGTCGTACCATAATCGCACAAATGGAGTTGTGACAGATAGCATACTGACATTGAAGATATCATAGGAAGTTACATGTAAAAACATATAAACCAAAAAAATTGAAGCTTTATCGACATAAAATTAAACAACAACCCTTTGGAGACATAAAAAACACAGTATATACGGTTACAGTCAATGAAAGTCCACTCTCAAATTTTCAGTAAAAAGTAGATGACCAAAATAACAGAACACATTCACAGAAAAATAGATCTAATAATGTAAAGTAACAATTACAAAATTATGTGTTAGGAGACAAGAAAACTCATATCTTTTTCCAAGAGAGAAGAGAAGGGAGGGGAAGGCTTTTGGAATTCGCAGGGAACTTGTGAAAGAGCAGCTTGTTACGATCTCCCTATTTATACCCGTTCCAAAATGACATTGTTTTGAAACATTGTGAAATCCGCCTTGCACTGTGTGATTTCGCACCAATGTCGGATTAGGCGACATGGTGTTGACCCCTTGTTGACGTCGCACACTTACATAGGCTTCACAATTTCATCCCACCAAGAAGCCGGTTAAAAGTTCAAATTTATTGAAATTTTTTGTTCGCAACAACATTTTGCTAGTTTTAGACTGATTGAAACAAATTATTCATTACACACAAGTGTGTTTTAGTTTTGGTAATGATAGTACTATTGAAACTTTGTCCATATGTTGGGAGAGATATAAAGGATTGAATAACTTTAAATAACATTCAACAAATAGATTATAAATTTAAGATTAAATTACGAAAAAATTAATATTGTCCCAAATAGGAATAAACATATTTGATATAAATGTTCTGATAAAGTCTATGCTAAACAACTAATTATATCTAATAGGGAAGAACTTCAACAATAAAAACTATAGGCCCAATGCCATTGATCAGCTCGAAGTAGAGCGTTTCCCCAACCCTCAGTTTCTTAGCTAGGAGAAATTGATTAAAACCCTTCGGCGCCAGGGTCTTCATCCTATGGTTCCCCGAGTAATGCATGTGGTACTCCTTCTGTTACCTGAGAATAGTTGGTAACTTGTACGGCGGATAGAGTCCCACAATCTGGCTAGTCACGTACTGAATTTTAAAAACAAAACCATGTTCAACAAATATGGAAGTAATTTATAGAATTTTTTATTGAAACTAATATTGATGTGTAACATAGATTACACACCAGAATGGGAATTGACCTGAAGTTTATCTGGGTCAATTTGTGGACAAAATGTGGAGTGATATTGCCAAATATAGTCCACGAACGGTCATCATCTGAATCACTATGGATATGTATTGCTCAACAAATGATTATAAATTGAATTAGAATAAAATCAATACAAAAAAAGGAAATTTAAATATAAATATAAAATTCCTCACTCCAATCGGGGAATGGCTCGAACCAGCATTGTTAGGCATGATTCCTGAAATTCATATTGTAATGATTCAATAAATATCAATTCAATTAATCTACTAAAAAATTAATCTATCAATTAAACATGTTGGAACGATGTCTCATATGAATTCGACCACTCATACTAGGTAAACTGTAGAAAACATGAATTCACAACGTCGCACCACAGTCGCTTCACCCAAAGTATGATCGAAGTACAAGTGACATCACATTCATGGAAAGAGGACACACTAAAAAAGGAAGAAAACTGGCAAAAATAAAGATCCCAAACAAAAACAATTTGGCCACATTAACAGGAGGAAGTCATAAACCACACATTATAATACCCTAGTACCTAATAATACAAGCCTAATCCATAGAAACGTCAAAACATGAAGAAAATAACACATTATATAAGAATTTCAATAATAAACACAGAAACAAAAGTAATTTAACCACATGTTAAAAACATACCTTTGAGAAGATGGGCATGGGACTGTTCAAATTTGAGGGAAAGTTGAATGTTTGAATTGATATATAGGTTGCACTCCATATATATAGTCATTACGAAGTGTTGTGAATTCTGCTCCGGCCAATGCGACATCGCGAGTCACTCAACTTTATCGAGAGTAAAACATCGGGTACTCTAACCTTGGTCCTCACCATTTCGTCCACTAGCAAAGCAGTGGGCTTGTGTTTGACTAATTGCATATGCGACGTCGCATGTCAATCGTGTTATGTAGGGGTGTTCAAAAATACCCGGCCCGTAATACCCGACCCGTCCATCTATTGGCCTGATATAAAATAACCGGGTACTTTTACATTTTAAAGGGCCGGGTACCCGGCCAGGAAATTTTACATTTGAACGGGCCAGGGCCGCAAAAATGCAATTTCTGGGTACCCGGGATACCCGGTAATATTAAAAATATATTTAATTATTTTAAAATTTAAATAATATTTTTCTACACATCTACTCTCAATTGTTCATACCTATGTAAT
>JAULKK010285200.1:0-13900 GCA_032355705.1 Rubia peregrina
ATTCACTACTTTAACTACTAGTTGTGAAGATAAATTTTCTATCCTTTTTTATATTATTTTACAAGAGTGAATTCGACATCTCTTTCTAAAGCTCACAAATGACTCCTTTAGTCTATCAACACCTAAAAGTCTCCCATTGATGCATTAAGTATGAAAAACTAAAAATCTTGGTAACACTTATAAAAACTACACTGTGTCTCAACATTGAACCAATTCATGCATTTACTAGAAAATTAGTCAAGAACGTTCAACATTCATAGACCTCTCCTATTTTCTACATAAAACAAATATGACAAAGAGTTTGACATCATCACATTCTTCTAGAAATTATCAAAGCATAAACTTTTTTAGAAGCTCTAACTCATGATCTTGGATTACTTTGTTAAAAGAGTGGACATTAGTTACTTTTACCCATTCCTAACAAGTTATCATACAAGCAATTCATATGCTCCAACTTCCAATCAAATAAATGACATTAAAACCAAGCATCAATGCTCCATAAATGCACAATTGAGAAAGCATTAAATAGATACAAATGATTCTCAAGACATGGATAAGGAAGCCTCAATCAATTGCACCTAAGGAGATTACAAAGCTACATAATGAAAACACATAACTAACCAGAGAAAATAATAAGAAGAAAACTAGGCTTTTAAGCCTAGAATCCCACTGCAAGAAGAAGTGAGTAAAGAGAGAGGATAAGGCTTGGTATTTATAGTACAAAAAGAAGGAAATATTTCTAGCCATCCGCCAGTCGTGACTCGCGACATATTCCACGCTAGTCGGGAACTAGCCTAAATTCACCATCTTGATTTCTTTCTTCTTCATGTCTCAAGTCCTCCTCTTCACATCACTTTTCTCTAATCCCTCTAGCGTTCAAAGCTCAAAAGAAGGTTTTTAAATCTTCAAATACAGTCTTCAAAGTCTTCAAACATTTTCCATGTCATAAAAAATCCCCTAGAAAAGTAATAAAAGGGAAAAAGTCGCTCTTAACTCATCTTAGAGAATTTGATGGAAAAATGCTACATCTAGAGAAAAAAGTGTACAAAAGTGAATTCAAAAGGTTCCAAAATAACTGTACAAAATGAACACATCAGGGAACGTGAATGTTGTTTTCTCTTGGTCCTCCGGGGCAATGGCCACTTGAAAATAACTCGAGTACCGGTCCAAAATCAATAGTATGGATACTTGCAAGCCTCTCCAACATTTGATCATGGAACAGTAATAGGAAATGATCTTTCTGGGTTACAGCATTTAGCCTTCCATAGTCACTGCAAATGCGCCACTCATTTTGGACACGAGTGGGAAATATTTCACCCTTGTCATTCTCAACTACCAACACCGCATTCTTCTTAGGCACCAATTGAGTTGGGCTCACCCATTTTCTATCCAAAATCAGATAAGTCATCCTCGCTTGAAGTAATTTGAGGATATGTGCTTTCACCACCTCAATCATAGGTGGATTTAAGCGATGTTGGGGTTGTTGCAAGGGTTTTGCATCATCTTATAATAAGATTTGGTGTCCTTGATTTTTGCACTAGTCCATCCAAATTGTTTTCTTATTTTCCCACAACACCACCATTAGCTTCTCCTCTTTCTCTTGGGTGAACTTACTTGAAATGATTACCGGTAGTGTCTCTCCTTCCCTAAGAAATGCATACTTGAGGTCACTTGGAAAGGGTTTAAGCTTAATCACCGGGGCTTTCACAAGTGATGGAAGGATTTCCAGTTTCTTGGGTTCCTCTAGAGGTACGGGAGGAAGCTTCATCCCATCTTTTGAAGCAGGTTTAAGTCCTCAAAGCTTTCCTTCAAGTTAGTGATCATGGAATATATATTGTACACATCATAACTATCACATTCAAAAGAACCTAACAAAGAATCATCAGAATTTAATTTAAAAACATCTTGCCCAATATTTTCAAATAGTCGTAGAGTGAGTCTTCATTCCATTGCAGGATATTGCTTATGTACTTCTTCCAGGTGGCAGACTTTGAGGCCAGGAAGTATTTGGCAAGAAATTTCCTTTTCAACTCAATTCAATAGGTGATGCTCCCAGATAGAAGGTAGTGTAGTCAACCCCTTATGGTATCTAGCAATGAAAAATGGAAGGCTTTCAACTTGTAGAGCTCTTCATCCACCCCTTTAGGAATCATCCCACAACAAACCATATGAAAGTCGAAGAGATGTTTGTTTGGGTCCTCCTCTTGCCTACTAGGATATGAACGTACCAAGTGTATCAATCCAGATTTAAGCTCGAAATGCCCAGTAGCCCCAACCACCAGATAGGTGATGCACATTGGTTGTTGCTCAAGATTGGGAGTCCTAATCTCCCTCAGTGGAACTTGCCTCAACGGGACACCTTCCCTCGAAGGTAAGGGTGTTGAGGTCCTCCTCTGCGATTCTTATCTTCAAGCTCCTCATGTTCCTCTTGATGATCCATGGAGGTAGAATGTTTCTCAAAATGGTCACTAGGAGGGGAGTTATTCACACAATCCAAAAAAAGCCTCTTAGCCCTTTCCAATTTTAACTCTAACTGAGGTCGTAGTGTAGGGGTTCTTGTGAAGAGTATCGGGTGCGAACCATACACCAAGACCTCAAACAATACTTCTCAAGCTAACCTCAGATCAATTAAAAACCACAAATAAGAAAACTAACACATATTCATAACTAGCACATATTCACACATAATATGACCAAACATTTAAAAATATATGTTTTTTGCCCGGCAGCGGCAACAAAATTTGGTAGGTTGTCGCCTTACCTCTCAAAAATATAATTTATAAACACTAAATGCTTCCTAACTACAATTAAGTTGATAGTGAAAAATCGGTGTCATCCACGAAGAAGAGGGATCTGGTTCATGCATATAAGGGTAGATACTAAGTTAGATATATATATATACACACACACACACATATATATATATAAGAAAGCAAGTAAAGAGGGGGTATTGGTTGGTTTTTCTAAGTTATGAAATGAAAGACTAGTTAATTAGAAGGCTATGTAAATCTATTAAATATACAACAAACTACTAATAAGAGATTAAAAAAATTACGAGACCTTGAACATACAACCATATTCAATAATTGAACTACTTTTTTATGTTAAATTTTCTGTCCTTCTTTGATAGCACTTTACAACAGTTAATTCGACATCTCTTGCTAAACCTCACTAATGACCCCTTTATTCGAGAAACGCCTAACGGTATCCCATTAATGGCATTGAGTACGGAGAATCAACAAGTTTGGTAACACTTATAAACACTACACCATGTCTAAGCATTAAGCCAATTAATGCATTTACACAATATTAGTCAAGAATGTTCAACATTCATCGACCACTCCTACTTGCTACACAAAACAAATATGACAAACAGTTCGACACTATGACATTCATCTAGCAATTATCAAATCATCAACACTATTAGAAAGTCTAATGTATGCTCTTGGATTCAATATCAAAAGAGGGGAAAATTAGCTACTTTCCCCCAACACTAACAAGCAATTCATATTCTCAAACTTCCAACAACATTAATGAATTCAACAACCAACATTCAAAGCATAATAAATGCACAATATAAAAGGCATTAAATATCTCATAATGAGTTCTCAAGACATAGGCTTGGAAGCCATAGCCAATTGATCCCAAGACTAAAAGCATCTCCAATGCTTTGGGGTCATGAGTAAAAATTGGCTCCACTTGTCAATTTTTTATTAGACGTCAATATGACGTGGATATGAGTAGTTTAATTGAAAGCCTTGCAAGAAATTTTCACTCCAATGGTGATGTCGGTTACATCACTTGATCGTTTAAAAAATATTTTTATCACAAATAATTAATAGCAATGTTATATGTAATAAATTTTAGATTTTATAAATATCTAAATTATTATTATAAACTAATAGGTCATACTATTTATAAACTTAATGTAAATTAAAATTATTTTTTTATTATACAATTGTATAAAAAATTATATAACTATAATGTAATTAATAAATAAAATTTATTTATATTGTTAATCTATATAGTTTATTAAAATTGGAATCTAAATATTACATCAAAATTTGGAATTGCAAATAATTAAAATTAAAATTCATAAATTTGGTAACTTGACAAACTGTCGGCATCAATGTGGGGGTCTGTAAACGAAAGTTGTAATTGAGGCCTTCACTCCACATGTCATTCATACCATACTGAGTCTTTAATTCACTCTTTGATTGGAGACCATTTTTCATTCCAAAACCCATCAATCCTATGTGGCAAATGACATTTTCTATTTTGAAGGTTGCATTTGAGAAGCTCTAAGTTTAGCTACAAGAATTCATGCTATCCAAGTAATTACAAGCCTTTTCCTCGCAATGAATAGCCAACCCGGTAACACCTCGCAATATCAACATAATCAAGTTTCCATAAGGTAGATTTTTTTATTATTCTTTTTGACGTGGCTACACCTCATGTGCTTCAAATTTGCGGTGATGGGATTAACTTTGGCTCCCTCCATCACATAGTAGAATATCATGAGAGTTGAGTCATTTGGATCGGTGATGTGACCGGGAGTGGTCACTATTGACCAAGCTATCATCTCGTGCACTATACATTGGTTTATTTCTAGTTCCTTGAGATCAAATAATTCTAGTCTTCCTAAGTAATGAGGATTGCTCTTAAAGTATTTCACACTACACGTAATCGGATCAATATTAGGATAATCATCATTAAGCGGTCATTCCTCCCTATGATAAACATAATCTAAAGGCTCATTCTCCACTTGGACACATCACGTAGGCTCTTTTAGGGGAATTCAATCTATTCATTGATGATTCAAGGACTAATTTCCACATTATACTCGTTCACCCTAGTCCAATAACTACCTGAACCCTCTATCTCCTGGAAATTGGCATAAAATTGACAAATATGATCAAAATAACCGAGTTCATTCAAAGTATTGAATTTAAGATAATGTTGATCTTCTAAATATATAACTAGGTCATCTAACCCAATGCTCTTGTAAAAAATCCAATCTATTATATAGCTATCCAATATCTTTCCATTATCCCTTAAATTATTGAACCATTTTTTGCCTTCAAGAGAAACAAATATCATTTCGTGGCTCGAATTCCTCGATGGTTTCCTCTCGTGGATTTGGACCGAGGGCAGCAAACAGGTGTGATTGGATTTGAAGATGACATGATAGGGGTGTTTCTCACGTGGGTGAGTTTTAATTTAGGTTAGGGATGAAGTTTCAAACTAAGAATGGCTTTAGGGTTTGATAGAATGATTCTCGATCTATTTTTTTAATACATGCAATTGTCTTCCGAGCTTAGAACCACATCTTCTAAATTTTTGAAAGGACTGATTAATTGTTCCAACATCAGAAAAACTATTTGACACTTAATTACAAACATCTGATTTATAGTTCCGATTTTGTAACTATGTCTTCAAATTTATGAGGATTTGAATACAAATAGTGCTTTTACACCAGCTTATGTCCCGAAAAAACAAAAGAGTTCAGAACAAGAGTTCTGGACTTGGCACCACATGATTCGTGCTTTCAATGGATGGATACGATTAAGTTAGAAGCTCATAACTAATATTCGATAAATATGAACTTAAACTCAATCATTCTTCAAGTTGGCCGGATTAGTTCCTGAAAACAACTCAGAGGTTACAAGATTTGTTCCGGACTCAAAACAATTATCAAAACCTAAGAGGTAACCATCCAATGTGTCTCAATTATTTATTCAATTTGTAGTGCATGATAGTGGTTGTGATTGAACTTCCTTGATTAGAGGTTAGAGGTAGTTTATTGGGGTGATGGTAGTATGTTCATTAAAATCCATGATTGTGCCACCAAAGGTAGATGCTAGTTTATATTTTTCATTACGAGTGTTCTCCTATTTTATTCCCTTGACATATGTTTTATGATTGTGTATATGCATTTTGGACAATGCAAGATTTAAGTGAGGGGAAGGGGATTAGATAACACTTATGACACGTATTAGCTTCTATGAAGCCAACAGCTCTTTTCTTGAGCATTTAAAAAAAACACATATACCGGCTAAGTTGGAAACCTGAAGGAGTAGCTTAGGCTAAAATGGGAAGAAAGTCCAGACAAGTTGAAAGACCTAGGTAAAAATGAGAGGCTGGACCCGGCTAGGTTGCAAAACCTAGGCAAAAAAGAGACCGTGTGGAAAATGTGAGAATTGAGCGCAACATGTGTGATTGCTAGGATGAAAACTCAAAATGTCTCCTAGACAAAATGAGATAAATTGAGTGAATTATGAAATGGAATTTGAACATCTTTTGGCCATCCTTGGAGGTTTCTTCAGCAACATCTCTTCAATTATCGTCGGTGGTTTCTTCAACGGAGTAAGCTTGTTTAGCACTTATCATTATACACTGCCTTTTCCCTTTTTATTTTATGTATTTTGGTGGATAGGTTACTTTAGCATCTTTGGAGAGAGTGGGAGTTGTGAAATTCTTAAAATCTTTGGGGAAACTAGGTTAGTTTAGGATTGGCTAACTTATCTCTGCATGCTACAGTCCTCTTGGATCTTTTCTCGTTTCTGTATACTCGAGTATAAATAAAGGTTTAAGTGTGGGGGGATTTATGTTCACCTTTATAGATGCATTAACCATTGCACTGGACACACTTATTATCATATTTTCTTGGGTTGATTGCATTTTTAGTTAGGTTTACATGACAAAGGGATTAGACGACCATTATAACTTTTCTTGGCTAAATCCCATATTTTGTAGACTTAATTGAAGCTAATGGACACTTTGTATTCACGCGCACCCTAGATTCTCCTTTGAGATCTTCCAAGCAGGTTTCTCATGAGTACTTTCAACATCATTTTGTAGAAGGCCATTTGCAAAATTGGTAAAAGATATCGAAGGTCATTCGCAGAATGGTAGTATATTGAGGACTATGGAATCTAAAGCATGGTAGTAGATGGAATTTAGCCAAGAAAAGGCAGATTTAAAGTTTGAGAAGGTCAAGAATGGAAGACGGTGCCAACCGGACGAAACAGTAGTCCGGCAGACCAGCTGGCATGAGACTTTGCACAAACAAACACATGCCATGCAAGGTCCATGCAAAGTGGCTAGCATGACCGGTGAAATTTTACACGTGATGTGGACATCTGTGTTGGCTATGACACTAATGCTCCAAAATCACCCCCAAATGGTTAAATATTGGCATAGACCATTCCATTTTACGGGGTCCCTGCCATTCCAAGTTTTGAAAAGTGAAGACCGACCTAGGGGGTATGAAAAATAGCACTTTCCATGCCATTTTCATGACCCGATTGTTCTTCTAGCAGATGGGCTAGGCCAAACGACATGAGGCACGCAAATCTGAAGTTCCAGACCAAGCTCCAGGCCATAGCCTGTGCGATTCATGCGCCGCGCCCAACATAGAGCCACAAAGGCTGTGTCTGTCCATGCAGCCCACTCCAGGATGAGGTTGCGCGGGTCGTGCCATAGTGCATGCTTCACACCAGCACGACTATGTAGGGATGTGTCATTTTCCATTGGCCGCTAGGGTTTCTTGGCCATTTTTGGCCTTTTCCTATTACTACAATATGGACCTTGTCTACTACGGCTTAAGTTTATGCTCATTCTTAGACTTCAAGGGTAGGCTAGTGAAAAAATGCTTTTCCATCTCTCTAGGTTTTTTCCTTTCTTCTCTTATTTTTCTTTTTCCAAAAACTTTTAAATCCAGTGAAATACTTGGGTTAAATTCTTAGGGTGTAGTTTATTTATTTAGGAATTGTTTTTTGATTCATTAATTAATATACATTTTGTGAGATTCCTTAGATATACCTATTTTTATGTATTTGTAATTATTATGTTGGCTTGTTCTTAATGTTCTTATTAATCACATGATTGTTACACTATGATTGGAACACACTGTAGTCTACTTTCATGTTGGTGCAATTATTGATACCCGTAGACTAAGAAAACCTAAAAGTGCTTGGGGTAATGATAGTCCACAACTGTATGGGTGTGTGCATGTGGGCTGTCGAGTCAACGTTATGATCGATCGTAAACTAGTTAGCCAGAGAGTTGGTTCGAAGGGTTATGGGTAGAGATATCTTGAGTAACAAACCAGGGTTAGCCTTTCAAACCTAGAGGCATCCATAAGGTGCTTCACCATCTTTGCCTCTTAGGCCCAGTAATAAGCATTCATGGTGTAGTGCCCGGGATGTAATATGATAGGGAAGATTCAGATCTGCACAGCAAGTAAGTCCGTTGTTGCACTCCCCTTATGATGAAGGTGGTGTCGATGTAAGATTACATGCACACCCGACATGATAGGTACTGGGAAGTGTTGACCATTGACCACACTACGTGTCACAAACACTAGAATAAGCTATAGTTCTAATATTTGATTGAATCAAGTGTCGAAACAAGATTAATCATGTTATCTAAAATATCTCCAAGTGTTAGTTTGTATATTTTATTCTATGTTGACTTCATGCTAGTAGTCGTTAGTAAAATCCCCCCTCAAATCATGATTTACCAACAATGATTATTCCTTCCACGTAATCGGAGTGACAACCCGATCACGGCTGTGTGTAGTGTATTCTTAGATTCCTAACATCTCTTTGGATGACCCCAATACTTTCCACTACCTACCAATTTTCTTAGCATAGTTGAAGGAACGGGAGCAATGATACAAATGTCTATCTTTGAAGGTTCTCTCTAAATTTAGTATATCTTTGAAGTGCCACTTTTCTCCTCGGCACCTTCACGATATTCTTTCTTATGTTAGGAAAGAGGGATGTCCCCACCTACACCGAAGTGCCTTCGCTCAACTACACTGACTGAACTTCTGTGTCTAGCTTTGATGGGTTATCCATCTTTGTAATCATCCCAATGACCCTGGTATACCAATCTATTGCTCCTGGTTCTAGCCCACATCTTTCAACTAGTGCTTGCTAAGAGCAATTCTATGACACTCTCTAGTTTTTTTCTTGATCTCCTATGACTGTGGCCTCTTTTCCGCTTGTTGAGAATTTCATAAGCGGGTGCAGGGTTGACATTATCCCCTTTAGTAGCGCTGGATATGCCCTGCTCATCATCAGATTGTACGGGTTGTTCTTCTTCACAAAAATGAATTACATATCCACTATATTGCTCATTTCCTCTTCTCCCAATGTCACTAGGAGGATAATTGTCCATTGTGGCCACACAATTCTATCTGCAAAATCCACCATAGGAGTATCTGTTGTTATAACTTTCTCCTTGTGTTCTCGTCCAACTTTTCAAAACAGTGCAAACATATGATTTCTACAAAGCTTCCACCATCTACATACACTCGATGGATCCTTTTGTCCATCACCCTAACTATTACCACCACTACATCACCACCATCCACTTTTTCTGGTGTCGAAAAATCGGTGCCAAACGCTATCATTTTATTTGCACCTAGTCTCCTATCCACCGGCGTCAGTTGTGGTGTGAGCCTATGCCGTTCTTTCCACTAAGACTTTGGTCTTCTTCCAGTTCTTCTGCCTTTGATGACATATATATATGTCTCTATTGGTGTCCTACTATTTTCCACGGGGGTGTTCTCTCAGCCTTTTCCCATTTCCTTCCTCGAAATTTATAACTCTTTTCATCAGCTCGTGGATTGTTTTTACTGGGTCTAGGGTGCAATCCCTCGACAATAGTTCATACCTCATTTCATTTATTAACATTTTTATGAGGAACTGGTTGTTCCTTTCCTTAAACTGGTTTGCCTCTTCGTTTAACCTTTCCCAGTATCCTAACAGCAATTCCATCAGCTTATGCATGATCGCCCGAAGCTCGGACCTTGTCTTCTGGAACATAATCCACTACATAAAACATGTTAGAAACTTCAGTTCCAGCTGAGTGAAGTTGTTGATGGTCTCATCTTCCAGGTTCTTGAACCACACTCTGACTGTGGTTGTCATAGAGGTTGCAAACACTTAGCACCAAATGGTTTGTGGCATCACGAAGGTGGCGGTGAAAAATGTGTGCAGATGGCCTTCTGGGTCTGCCTCTCCATTGTACTACCCCAGGTTTAGGGTATTTTCAATTTTGAATCAGCTGTGAATAGATGTATTGTTTTGGTAAATAGCAATTCTCTCCCTTCTTTCCATCCCGATTCTTCTTCCGCTCTTACCAATGGGGCCATGTCCTTGGTAGTATCCTTCCCAATCGGTAGTGGCATGTAGCCTGTATGTCATTCCCTATTTAGCATTATCTCTCCACCTCCAGAGTAAGCCTTCCTCTCGAAGGTAGATGTTCCCCTAGCATTCTTGGCCATACTCTGGGATGTCTACAACTCTCGTTCTCTTTGGCTGCATGCATCATTGTCGCCTTCCTGCTATGGAAAGAGCTTTGTCAGCTACATACAATGTCCTTTCCATCCTAACATGCCCTTTTATTTCTCCTCCATCTCCTTCAACCTCCTCATCAAATTGTTTGAAGTATCTCCAAGTTGTAAACAAGTTTTGCGATTATCTAAAACTGTTGTTGCTCTCCTGTCGGCATCTTAGTGAGTATTTCCTCCTAGTGTGTCACATCCTCAATGAGTAATTGGTTGAGAAAGTTTCCTACTGGACGTTTCCTTCTATGAGGCTTGACCTATGAGGATGCCAAAAAGATGAAGCCATCCCTATAGAAAATGCTGTTGTTAATGCCGATTCTTGATAACCTTTTCCAAGTGTTCTCCTATACTCTGATTGACTCCTGAACCTATAAGATAGACATATTGGGGTTTGGCAGGCAGGCACAGGTCGTTCCTGCTCCTACGCTTCTGTAAGCTATCTAGAGCATATATTATGAATAGTGATTAAACTTAGAGATAATACTTACTTGAATGTTTATTCCCTCAGTTCATACGTGTTAGGAAGCCGATGCGACAGTTCCTGTCACATCATTAGTTGCAAGTTGCTTTCTTCCTCTCTTATTGGGCTTGCCCCTTTGTTGGGCTCAAATCCTAGCATACGGGCTTTCTCTAGACCATACCTTATCACATGGCTACTGTATCCTAAGGTTAAAAGATGTTTACTGTAATGGTTAATCTGTTGTAGGAGTGATGAAATGAATGTTTAGTAAAACAAAGAGTTAAAAAGATTGTCCGAACAACTTCAAACCTTGAAATATGTTCCCACCTTTGTTAATCTAGAACTGGAAAGAATTATGAGTTCGGAAGTAGTTTGGGGAAAATTTATGAGATCCCACTTTGCATCTGTTTCGAGCTCAGGGGTAAATTTCGTCCCTACATGGGAAAATGTATTGGTTTTATTTCCTATATTTTCTTATGAATGCCCAATCACTTGTTACGAGTTCAAAACTGTATGGTTAGACTTGTGTGTATTTGAAAACCTATGTCAGTTATGAACTCATAACACCTATTCAGTTGTTAATTATTAGGACACGAACAAGTAACGAGTTTGGAACTCAACAAGGTATATAAAAACAGCAAATCAATATTCAAAAAATCCCAATTGAACGTACCTTAAAATAAATTCCTTCCCTAGAACCTCCAATTTTCCCCCAAATTCAAACTGTCATTTGCGCGGGAACTCTCTAATATTGTCATCTTTAAATGTCAAAGGAACGAGCCTCGGATGAAGGTTTAAATCCTCAAAGAGTACTCGAATAAAAAACGTGGGCTATGAAATGGCAAGGTTTGTATCTATTTAAGCCCAAACGATGTATAATACTTTAAGTGATAGTGCAAAAATGATGGATTGCTACAGTTTTCATTTGAATGTTTACCATAGCATAAGTTTAGCCGCCGACCCTGTACTCAAATTTAATAGCAAACACATTCTAAAATTATTGACTATGAATGAACCCTCGTTATTTGAAGAGGCTTTCCAATTTTATAGCAATTTGCATGAGGTTGAGGGTGGAAGCTGGTTTTGGACAACGGTGAATGAGTTTAACGTTGAGACTAGTCTGTGAATTATTAATAAATTTATTTATTTTTCTTATATAATACCGCAATATGTATATCCTAAAACTGAGAATAGGTGTTGGATTATGTTTATCATATGGGATAATGGCATATTGATGATGATTATCCTAATTTAGACCCCATGGCTTGTAGTGTTTGATATCTTAAGCACGATGAGGTTCATTTAGGAGGGTCGGAATCTTTTAGTCTAAATCATCTCACCATTGACCAAGGCAGTGTGCATGAGATAATAGCTAGGTTCATCGTGCCCATTTGATCTGCACCTTTATGCATGTGTTAGCTGATGCATTTGACACATTTATTATTAACTTTTGTTTGGTTGATTCCAGTTTTAATAAGGTTTACACGACAAAGATTTTAAACAGTCATTTTTTTTTTGTTTTCTAGTTTAAATCCTGAGTTTTGTAGACTTAATTGAAGATAATGGACACTTTGTATTTATAGGAACCAAGATCTTCCGCCGTGATCTCTTTAGTAGGTTGTTCGTGAGTACTTTTTCATCATCTTTATGTATAAGACCATCCTCGAGGGTGGTAGAATATATTTGAAGGCTATTCACAAGGAGGGTAGATGATATAGAAGGTCATTCGCAAGGATGGTAGTAGATTGAAGGCCACAGACTCCAAAGCATGGTAGTAGATTGAATTGATCCCGGAAAAGGAGAATTTAAAGTTCAAGAAGGCCAAGGAAGAAACGGAGAATTTTTTGTCAGAGAGTTGCACGGAGATCCGGTAATGATCGGAGAAAAATCATCCCTTGAGGGTGGCACCATAGGATTGGTCTTCTCGAGCACTATAAAATAGATGACAAGAACTCTCAAATCAGATCAGCGGTTATTCTGTAGTGGAGAAAAAAAAGTCACCTGACTGAGCCAGCTAAGGACGGCATGAGGGCCAGCACAAGGCCATCACAACCGGCATGAAGGTAACCTAGCCCAGCCTGAGACAGTGTTCAACAGGGACTGTACAAAGCAACAGGAGTTGTGCCACAGGCCTCCAACACATGCCATGCCGAACTAAGCCATCGTGCTCCATGTCTTCGTTCCAATCCAAAAGTTTGGCTAAGTATGGGCGAGAAACGTTCAGTTTCACATGGTTTGCATCGTTTCAAGTCAAGTATGCAAATACCAGCCTACAGGTTGTTAACAATAACACAGCCCGTGTCATGCCACTGAGTAAAATGAGGATCTAGCCAACTGGCCCCACCAACCGACACATGATGCGCACTAAGAAGATAAAAAATGAAATTCCAGCAAGCGGTCTATGTCGGACAAAACTGGTCGCTCCAGCATGAGTCAGACAGCCTGTGCCAGACCAAGTCGGCGGTCCGTACTAGGTGACATGGGTTGCGCTTGTACGAGGAAAATAGTCCATGCCAGACTGGGAGGTCTTCGCCGTACCTCTCAAACATACTATTTTTAAGCCCTTATTGCTTACTAACTACAACTTAGTAACTAGTGGCAAGTCAGGAACGTCCACAGAGACGGGGATATTCTCAAGTTTTTGCTCATAAAATGATAAATTCTACTCTAATATATAGATATTCATACATATAAAAGTACATAAAGAGGGGGTTTTTAGTTTGGTTTTTCTAAGCTAACAATTTAAGAACAAGTTACACTAATAAAGCATACAATTACTAAAATGGGATTAAGTACGAATTGAGTTATACTTCCAAGCCTTCTATCTATCATCGAACTTATAACCTATTCAACACTCTTACTACTTGTTGGGAATATGAATCTCCTATTCTTCTTTAGTAATAGTTTACGATAGCGAATTCAACATCTCTCGCTAAACCTCACTAATGACCCATATAATCGTTCAACGCCTAAAGGTATCCCATTAATGGAATTAAGCTCAACGAATCAACAAGCTTGGTAACACTTATAAATACTACACCGTGTCTAAGCATTGAACCAATTCATGCATTTACACAAGA
>JAULKK010285209.1:0-13897 GCA_032355705.1 Rubia peregrina
CATAATGATGCATTTTTAAAATTTGGGTACCAAACTGTGAATTTCGATTAAAAGTGGGTACCATTTTGGACAATTACACCATTTTTTATAGACTATCTTTTTACGGCTCCCTGAAAGGAAATTCCTCCATTCACACCCAAGTAAATAGTATTTTCCCCCTTGTTTGTATGTTGAAACTTGTGGAAGGCAAGGAATAATCTCATTTTTTATTACATCAGGCCTCACAAATAATCCATTAAAACATACAAAAGATGATCTATTTCTATCTTTCTATAAAAAAAAACCATGCCACAACAAACTTACTAGCCTACAATGGCCCAGGTTTGTTACCCAGAAAATATTCCACCACCCAAGCCTCAAATCGGGATTGTCTCATGGATCAAACCAACAAGTTAGATCAAAATGAATGTAGATGCATCCTGGGTCAAAACTGAACCAAATTATAGAATAAGGGTAACTATAAGGAATATAGAAGAATTTATTATCAGGGCGTTTACTCTGTCTGAACTATCTATATAGTAAACTATGTTATCCAAGGAGTACATTCGGAGACCATAATCATCCACCAGGTATCCTAGCTTGTCGATGTGGTGGCTCATGTTTAATAATTCATGTATATATTGATCAATAGAGCGAACCACACTCCTCATCTTCTTACCCTAGGCCCGAAGGTGGTGGATAATAGTCATATGTGTCTCGTAGATAAGTAGCTACATAATATCATGAGGAAAGAACAGTGGGGCACATACTTATGATGATGATACTGCTGATAAGGCACTAGGTATGGCTGGAATGGGGAGGCTATGGATAAAATACTGTTGCCGAGGGTTCTACTGTAATGAGATGGAGGATGATATCCCCGTTGATAAGATGGATGAGGAGATGGTTGCAGATGCTCCCACTGCTGATGAGGCGAGGTGAAGTAGTGGTGGAGATATGGATGCCGCAAAGACTCATCCTGAGTAGTTTGCGAGTCCATTGGGTAAGGATGACGTTGCTCATCATCTGAACTACCCAGTTCCTTCTCAAGGCCTAAAGCGGCATAAAAATCATCTCTGAACTCGGGGTATGGTTCAAGCTTGAACTACTCAAAAGTGTCCTCCCTCTAGTAGTTCGTATTCCACTCCTGTGAGAGTCTTATGAATAGAATAACATTCCCTCCATATAGCCAGATAAATTGTTAAGCATCATAGTTTTAACCAATGTACCAGGGGTGTAAGTGTAGCTGGCGGAATAAGCAACTAACCGAATCAATCACGTCTTCCTGGAGCTTCAATCCTAAGCCAAGGAAGGTTATCATTCATCCCATTAAAATATGTCCACATTTCCTCTTCGATGCCTTATAACATTGATCAACAATGTGTCCACTTAGTTATGGAAGCTCGTGCCAATAGTCATCGCCCACTGCAGAAAAAAATCATCTTGTCTACACTAAATAGCTTCCCAATGGTAGAAAATGGTTATCGAGGTCAGTCGGGCTATATATCTCAGTGCGAGGTAGAGGATGACAAAGCTCTTGCTCTTCTTATCCCCCAATTCTTCTCGTGATCCCCCACCAGAATGTCTCTAAGTGAAATGCAGCAGACTGTACCACATGGTCTGATACCTGGTAATAGTACTTCTACCTAAAGCAAGTGGCGACCTATCTGTAGGTTAAAGTGTGTTTCTTTTCATCCAGATGAAAACAGACGACCTTATCCCCAAGTCTACAGTACCCCTCTCAACCGTGGAGATTAACTTCAAAGACAACCACTTGTAGGTGGGAGCCTGCTTCCTCAAAAACTTCCTCATCCTGAACGTCTTCATCAAGTATCACACGGGCCTATAGAGCACTAGACACTCCAAGTTGTCCTTATCCACTAACTTTGTCTCAGACAACACCATGTGGCTAAGGTTCTCCGCCTCATCTTGTGGCGAAGTGGAAACTCCAAAGACACTTCTCCTAGGTGCCATACCAACAACAAAGATGACAAAATAGCAAAAACAACCAAACAAACATAATCAACTGTCTAAGACAGTCACCAAAGAGTCTCATAATCCCCAAATGCCAAATATAACTAATATGCTCAATTACATTCAAACTAACCCACACAATGATATCAACTAGGTATCTACAGCACAAATCCCAAAATTCCACAAACTATTCTCCAAAATTCATAAAAAATAAAGTTAAATTAGGCCAATTAACTTGAAGAATCGGATGAATGTTGAAATGTGTGTATTGGGTTGTGGGTAATCCTAAAAAATGCTCCTAGATGATAGCACAGTCCATAGGATGTCCAAACGTCGAAGAATCTCCAAAAAAAAAGAGTTTTGGATGAAAAACTCCAAAAAAAATTGAATTTGGTCAAATTGGATTAATTCAAGGCATTTTGTAATTGAATTTTGGCCAACATATGGCCCATGAAACACTAAACAACAAGCCCAGTTCATTACAACCAGTTTGTCCGGTACCAAGGAGAGAACCAAGCCTAACTCGCCAACAAGCAGTTGGCCCCGGAGAAAACTCACAGGATGCTCACCATGGAACCACCCCCAAACCACTATCTAGGAAAAAGGGGACACACGACATAAAGCCCGATTGCACAATCAAGAAGCTTTAAAGGGAGACAGGAAACACTGAAAGGAGGTATGTGATAACAAAAAGAAACAATTATTGGAATATTTGTCCTGAACTAACTTGGGTGTCATAACTTCTCCTTGGGACACCCCAAAGGATTTGTTTGCAGGTACCCAAGATAGTGGCTCACCCTTCTTGTTAACTTCGAGGTTGGAAATTTTTAAGTCTTAAGACCCTTGAGAAAATTGTAACCCGGCCCGGTACAAATATGAGAAGAAGGCCAAGACAAAGGATAAAAAGACATAGAAGCATGAAGAAGTATCAACGATGGAAACACTAAAAAATTATCAACAAAACAAGCATAAAATGGAGGAATTTTACAATGGACAACACAAGGTAACAGGTCCTGCAACCAAGCCAAGAAGAATGATAGAAATTATTGGACCATACAACTACCAATCCCCGGAGCTAAACGGATGACATGATCACATCACGTTATTCGCAAGTGAGAGAAAGAAAACCTAGCATGCTAAACTAGCTAAGTTGATCAAACAAAGTAGCATGATGTACGAAGGAAAGCCACCCCAGGTCGCGTATGTATCCCTTACCAATTTTTTTGAATAATTAAGGTACGCTCGCTAAAAGGTACGTTCCCCCTACACAACTACCTCGTCCAAATCAATACAATAAGTAAATTACCATTTATACCCCCTGCATATTGGAAGGCGTAGGGATATGTAGCACTTAGACACCGGAATAGGTATGTTAGGCTTGTAGGTATCCAACAATATTATAGATGTATGAGTTACTCAATTTCCCCGTAATAGCTAAAACTAAAGCGCTAACAAATGCGAGATTAATAAAACTAATGATAGAACACGAAACATAACATCTTATCAAAATGTCCCTTTCATACACCCTAATCCCATACGAAAAATTTAAGTTCACAGACGATCATATATCCAACTTCCTCTAAAAAAAGCGGTAAACCCCAACAAGCCTTAATCTATTACAACACTAAATATAACATCTGATCAAAATCCCTGCTTCATTCACCCTAATCCCATACGAAATATTTAATTTCACAGACGATCATATATCCAACTTCCTTAAAAAAAAGTGGTACACCCCGATAATCCTTAAATATATTACATAGGAAAATCTTTAGCTAGTAGATAACCCGCCTACGACAACAGTGCATTAAAGTGATGTCAACAGAGAGCAATAGTTTTCAATTTACCTTTTGCATCCTTTCTAGTCCCTCACCCCCACCCAAAATGATGGGGCACCATTCATCATGAAATTAAGTATGTCAGCAGCATATGACTAGCGTGTGAACCCCCACCCTTGATGAATTCAGTAAGTAGGGAATAATTAAAATTGAACCAGAATAATCTGATTTTATTTTTCTTTGTTCGACTACACCTTAAAATAATTGTTAAGACTAAAACAATACAATTTTTTTGAAGTAATGTAAACGATTAATTTTATTCTCTTATTCGTTTGAGTACATTATCTATAGGTACATATTCAAGAAAAGTAAGAAAATAAAAATAAATTCTATCGAGATATATTAATCCATGATAGAGAGAAGAGTGAGAAGTAAAACACACATAATAAGTTGAATATTTCATCAAATAAGAAACAGTTATTAAAATTTATAATAAAATAGAGATTAGGTATATAATAAATTTTATTGAAAATTTTATGATTAATATAACTTTATCTAACGTATATAAAATATCACAATTTTGAAATTATAAAATAAATAAATTTTTATAACTAATGAATTAATTGGAAAAAGAAAAAGAAAAACAAAAGGAAAAATATATTATATATACTAAAAAAATATATGCAAGTGTCTCATTCTTACGGGGGAAAGAAAGAAAGAAAGACACCAGTACTTTCCTTCATGTTTCCAGTGGCTTATACGATTCCCCATTTCCTTCCTTAAAACCTTCATCTCTTCCTCGGTATTACCAAGGAAGAAATCCCCTAGCCTCTCTTCATTTTCTTTTCTTACCAAGAAAAATCTAAAGGGACGTGCCCCATTTCTACACAAAGAAGAAAAAGGCATCAGCCTTGTAATTGTGGAAAGGCATCCCTAAGTGTCTCATTTCTACATAATAAAATTAGTTTAAAAAAAATTAAACAAGAGCTTATCAACTGCACCTACGTATAGGCGTGGGTTTCCATCGAAACTCACTCCTTTTGAAGAAATCTAGCTCCTTTACAAATAAAGTATACTCCCTCCGTCCCTTTTTTAGTGTCATATATCACTATTTATCAATAAAATTAATTTTGTTTGTATTGTAAAAATATATAAATTCATAAATGTGAAAAATATCGCATGAGATACTGCTACATTCATCGTAACACATATTTTAGAATATTTAATTTTCATAATTTATTTTTAAACATAATTTAAGATATTAAAATCATAAAATCATCATTGAATAGGGATAAAAGAGGAAGTAAGACACTAAAAGAGGGACGGAGGGAGTATGGGAATTTAGCTCTTCGGATGGAAACGGTGGAATGGGACATCCTTTTTATGTGGTGAGTGTTTTTATCGCCCTATCATTAATTGAATTAAAATGGATTGCATGCTATGTTTTGCTTGTTAATTTGAACGTGCAATGAAATGTTAGATTATGCATAAAATGTTTTGTTAAAAAACTGATTGTTCTTGTTAATTATTATGTTCATAATATTTAAGTGTGGAGTGTACTTTGTCGCACCATGCTTAATTATTGTAATATGTGGATAACCGGCTTGTACTTTATCTTGCCATGTGAAATTTGGTTGTGTGCTACTTAATTACTTGTCTGTGTTTACCGGGGTCCACGGCGCCAATGGTAGTTCGGTCGAAATTAAAGGGGAACGGTATAGACCAGACCGTGTGACTAGAACGACTACCTGCGGAGTTTCGGTATACAAGCTCTCAACTGAACAACTTGGGCATGGTTGACGAGTATAGATTTCTGGATCTGATAGTCTTCGGGCACCATTGAAGGGTTTGTGCCTTGATGTCAGTCACGTTGGCCATACAGAAAGTTGAATGCGTCTTGGATAGAATTTATGTGGCTATTTGTTTTATGTGGTCACTAAAACTCCACTTGATAAATACTGGCAATAGAACGTCAGTAAGCAAGGAGCTTACCCTATTCTAATAAACCTCAACAGGTGTAGCTAAGCAGATAGAATGAGAGCTCGTCATAGCGCCTTTACTTCATTTTTGGTAGGATCTTGGATGAGTTTTTGAATCTAGAAACTAATTTAGAACTTTTACTCTTAAATTATATAAAACACTTATAATAATATTTTTATTGTATTAGTTAGGTTTTGAATTCTAAAACCACTCACGTATAATTTGTATTGCTCGTTAATGCATGTAAGTAATCCGACTCACTGGATTCTTAGTAACACGCCCATATCTGGTCTGATACTTGTGCTGAGCAAGTTGGTCCTATTTCTAGGGTGTTACACAGCGTACTTCTTCTCTCCATGTCCACGATTAACCAGCCAAGTAAATCCATCCCAATAATGCTTCATAAGACCAACAATCTTTTCCTCGTAGACCAATGGCAAAGTGTGTCAGAGAGTGCGACGAGATTGCCCGCTTACACGCATAAACCACCACCACGTCCAAAGCCTAATGTCTGTGTAACGCTTATAATTCTCTAGGCTACAACCTTGAAAAGACTTGGGCCGCTAATCCAAATGAGTCCGTCCTTGTGCCTGTCCAACAGGATTCCAACGTGATGTCATAACAAAGTTATCCAAATCACGTTAACATTTGTTAATCCCATCCACCAATCCTAGGAAAATCCTTAAAGCATACACGTCAAAACACTTAAATACATACACACCAAGTAGATCAACATTAAAGGACATTTAATGTATGGTTTAGAGGCCTCAGACCAACAAATACATGATCTGGCATTCACCCCTACCAAGTGGAGAAAATCCTCCAACCAATTTCGGCCACCAAGTCGATTATGTGCCCAACTAGAACTACAAAAAAACCTTGCCATCAGATAATCCAAGGGAAATTCCCCCCTTCCCCCGTTGACAACTTTAAGTTCATCCTTTAAAAAAACCAAAAACACTATATATATATATATATATATAATGCATTAAAACGCATTAGTACCTGCTCTTTGTATAGGCATGATGAAGCCTCAGGTATACCAAATTCACCATAATTTTAAAAAAATTGATAAAGCGTTCATACGTTATTAAAAAATTGACTAGCAAAAAAGACAATCTTGATAAACAGAATGCTGAATTAGTCTCAACATTAAGAATTCAAAACAATTCATACCCACGTGGCACTCTTATCCTATGCCTAACAATAATCTTAATCACAACCAACCATTAATCATCCAACCTCGCAAGGAGTGCAGGAAGAAAACCAACAACCTTGCATACACCTGGAAAATTCAAGCTAGCGAGCTCAAGTGGAGAATTCCTGCAAAGTTTCGAGCAAGAACCAACCCCCTATCCTCCAGAATTATAAACAACCAAGCCAAACTGATATGAATCCAAGACTTGCATGGATCTTGCCTCTGGAACAAGTCGTGCATCAATTAATCAAATTTTCAAATTTTCCTTATATATCCTTAAGTAACATGATTGGTTTGATGACAAGAGGCAGGAAGAAACTTAGAGATGAAGTGTTCTATGCTTTAATTGTTTAAGTACATGAAGAGGATCCAGATATTTCAAAACCCTCTATAAAGATTTGTGCTCGGATTTCAAATTAGGGGTTCCGAAACCAAATTTTGAAATTGGGATTTTGATTAGGGTTTCCTAATTTATTTTTGAGATAAGGGTTTTAGGGGTTAACACTATACTCTTTTTCCCACTGGTTTTTTAGTAAGGTGGTGTATTTACATTTGAAGTAATCTCAAAATTCGGTTAGAAGATTAGATTTAATTAGATTAGATAAGTTTAGATAAGATTAGATTCGATGAATCTGGCCTATTTCCATTAGGGGAATTCGGTCATGCTTCTTGTTAGATAGGACATGGATTTTTTATTAATGTACACCTAGAAACATGTGTTTCCAAATGCATTTAGCACATTTTTAGTAGCTTTTGTATGGTTGATTGCTAGGTTTAGTTGAGTTTACATCACAGGGGGTTTAGATAGTCTTTGTTGGTTTTCTTGTATAAATCTTCATTTTGTAGATTTATTTAGACCTAATGAATGCTATGCCCTTACGAGCATCTAGATCCTATTTTGTGAGCTTCATTGTAGATTGCTAATAAGCACTTCATAGTAGATTAATGAAGGCCATTCGCAAGGATGGTAGTAGACAGAAGGTTGCGCACTTAATCGTGGTAGTATATGGAATGCACAGAAGAAAATGATTTGAATCTCGGGAGACTTAGAAGACTGGCATGACCGTGCTCTTCTTCACGTCTCGTGCCAACCAAGATGGAAATGCGGTTAATTATATGCGCATGCCATGTCCTTTTGCATGACACATGCCAACCAGGAGGACCGTGCAGATAAGTACTGGTGGGAACCGTGTCCTTTTGCACGGCTCGTGCGCCTTGAAGATTAGGATTTAAAGACTCAGCCTGCACCCCCACAGAATTTTACACGGCTATGCCATCAGAAGATGAAGAACTTAACTACAGTCTGTGGCCCGCAAGGATCTGCATGGGTCGTGTCACTCAGACGGAAAAAACACCCTTTCGGTCAGCGGCCTGCAACGATATCCACAGACCGAGTCACCCAGTTGGACTAGAAATCCCCTCCAGTCGGAGGCCCGTGCTTTTTTGCCTGGGTGGTACCGTGCGGGTCATGTAATATTACACGGCCTGTGCTGACGCAGTAGATTAAGGTTTCTCTAGTTTTGGGCCTCTATAAGGCTCATTTCCTACCTACTATATAAGGAGCCTTAGTCTACTTGGGTCTAGTAGTTAGCATTAGATGTAATTTCTATTCTCTTAGTTTTTAAGAGAATGTAGAGAGAGATAGGGCATAACCCTTTTTTTTATATCTTTCTTAGTTTTGCCAGGGGGCATTGAATCCCATGGTAAAATTGGGTTCAATGCTTCAATGCTTAAGAAGTAGTTAATTTGCTTGGGGATTTAATTTTTATTCACGATTTAGTAGATATTTTTGTTAGATTCTAGGTCTCCTTATCCTTTTATGTTTATGAATATCATGCTTGATTTAATATTTACATTCTTGTGAAATGCATGTTAGATATCCTATGATACACAATAGTTATATGTCTCACGTGTGGTGATAGGCTTTTTTCCCTAAGGAGTGTCCGATTATGATATGTGGGATCGTGAGTCCTCGGATATGTGAGTGTATGCCCATAGGCCGTGTGCACCGAATCCACATGAGTGTATACCTAATTTTGAGTAGAAGATTGTACCCCAATAAATAAGGTATGATAGTTAGTAGAAACTAGGGTTAGAGGGTAGCGACTATTGCCATTTCAAATCTAGAGTCATCATGAGACACATATCTTTTTACCTCCATAGGCCTAGGGAGAAGCGTTCATAATGGAGGCTCGGAATGTATTTATTTTAGGAAAATATGAGCGCATAACGGTTGGACCGCTTGACACACTTTCCTACTTACGGAGGCGGTGTTGATAGAATAGACGTGGAAACCTTTGTGTGACAGACATTGGGAAGTGTTGGCTATCAACCAGACTATGTGACATGGACATTGGGATAGGTTTATACGTCTTGTATTTGATAGAATCTAGTATCAAAGTCTTCTACTGGTCATGTTACACAAATATCCCCAAGGCTTAGTTTAATATAGTTTGTTCTCTTGATTTACATGCTTAGTAGTTTTTAAACAACACCCCTCCCAAAACCTTGTTTGCGACACTAGATATTCCTGATACACAATTGGAGTGATGCCAAATTGTAAGTCTTGAGTAGTTAGCTTTTGAATCCTAGCATCTCTGTGGACGACTCCGGACTTGCCACTAGCTACTCTTTGGTAGTTGTGGTGAGTATGAGAGCAACATATAAATTCTATTTTTGTGAAGCGCTCCAGGAGTTAGTAGATCTCCCGTGAAAAAGGTTGGTTTGTTAGCGACCATGTGGATTGTGGATCATGGTGTTAATGGTTTAGGAGATATTCCTTTCTAAGATGATGACTTTAGGTGAAGGTGGTGATGAGTTTAAGAAATGTTTTGTGATGTATGTTATATGTAATTTCTTGAGTCATATAGCTATGTTGTTCATTGACTATAAATTGGTTGGGATTTTGGAGGAAGTTAGGCACTTAAGGTTTTATTTTGGCATGGATATGTTATGAAAAATTGTGTGAAGTGGATGGGTACAAGTATAGTTCTTACACAGTTGTGAATGCTTGTGTAATTGTGTTGTTGTTGTGCTACTTGTACAGGTTTCCCTTTCAAGGAAAAATAGTATGCATTGTAGTTCTTTTGATTCAGAACTGGGACACCAAGAAATTGTTTGATGGGTGCATGGAGATGGGTGAGACTTGTTATGATTCAGCTTTGATGACTTAAAAATCATTTCCTTTGACTTGTATAGGCAAGGTTGGGTGCCTTGCTTCTAGTTTAATGTCGAGGAAGGGCACGTGTGTCAATTTTGATAAAGCCAGTACAATTTTGCGATGTGTCACTTTTCAGATTCCTGAAGACTTGCCCATTGATGAAGCCATCAATATGGAAACGGGCTCTATCAGTACTTCTTCCCCCATAAGTTGTGTGTTGTTTTAGATATTGATATTGATGTTTTTGGTACTGTTTGTGATGTTTTATGTTAAACTTATAAGTGATGTTAGTTGTGTTGGTGTGATGTTTTGATTTTAGTGGTTGATGCTTGTAATTTTGATTGTGGTGTGTTTATGTTTAAGTTTGTCAGTGATGTGAGTTGTGTTGCTTTGATATTTTAATAACTGGCTTTGATTTTTTTAATTTCTGAGATTGTTGTTTTATATATTGTGTGTGACTTTATATGTTTTAGTTGTCAGTGATGTTACGTGTACTGTTGTGAAGTTTTATTTTTAGAGGTTGATGTTTCTCATACTGTTTTGTGATGTTTTAATGTATAAGTTAAAAAATTATATTTATGTGTTTGTTTTATTATTTCTTTGTTTTCTGTTTGTAGGTTGCTAGTCAATTTGTTCATAGCTGAGGAGAAATTTTGAGATTGTGTTGAGGTCATTTGTGTCTGAGTGGGACAAATGTGTTGCGCAAGATATAGAAACTATTGATACTTAGTGTAATACTATCAGTTCACATAATTTCTTTGCTAATCCAGAGCTGCATGACGCCATTGATGAGATCATTAAGAATGCTTTGAAGAGTCGTGCTCCTATTGGTGTTTCTTTGAAGAAAAGACCGTAACCCATATTTGATGATTATGCTCAGTGATGTGGTGCTTGATTTCAGAGATGTTTTCATCGACAAGTTTGATCCTAATTGCAGCCCTACATCTTGTTCCTGTAATAAGAAATTCTTTGCATTCTTGGAACTGATTTTTCTTGACACGAGCACGTGTAATCTTTTTCCTTGACCTTTCCTTCACTTGTTAGTCTCTGTATTGACTTGCACACAACAAATCCAAGTGAAGTTACATGTGAACGGTATAATGTTTCAAGCTCTTCACATGTAGTTGCTCGCACTCCTTGAAGATATTCAGTTTGATCTATCTATAACATTTTTGGTAAACTTGTATCTAAAACAAAAAACCTAATGAAATCTAAGTATGCCATTACTCAAGAATCCAGTGAATTATGCTTGTATTAAAACATCATGTTATATATTTATAGCATCAAACAATATTTGAGTATCATCATATTCTATGCTTTTTTGAACTACAATTCGAAACATATTATTTGCATAATGTTTAGGATCATCAACTATTTTATTTTCAATATGACATAATGATGTTGCAATATGTAATCTTGAACATGCTCAGTGAATTTCCAGTATATTGTTGTATAGTTGAAACATCATGTTATATATGTGTAGCATCATTAGCTGTAACTTTGAACTTCAATTTGAAATATGTTTTTTCATAATATATAGGACAATCAACTATTTTGTTTGGAACATCACATCATGTTTGCTGCAAATTTTAATCCTGAACATGCTCGGTTATTTTTTACCATTATGTAGTATACACAAGTGGAGAACATGCCTATTAAAGGCGGTTATAATGGACCAGAGAATTAAATTTTGGGGTGACTTTTCAGGCACCGCCTTTGATCTACGGTCAATTTTGGTTCTAAATTTAATTGGGATATGATTTCAGTTTCTAATTCGTAACCTGAATATGAGAATCTTAAAAACAACTGCCAAAAACTTAGAATCAACATATCAAGTACACACCGTGAACCCCCTCTTTTCCATTGATGTAAGCCTCATTTCTCATCTTTTCCAGCTCCCAAATAGCACATAAAAATACCTTGAAACCCGAGGCCCTCAAAATTTTCTAAGAAATGCGATACCCTAAACCTCTTCTTTTCTTGTATCTTGAACCTTTGACGTACATCAGAAGAGCATAAAAAATGCGCATACTCCAGGCCGAGCCTTTGACACACAGAAGCGGTGTGAATTGATGAGAAGAAGAATAAATCGATGTGGCTTGAAACCTTCGGCGTGAATCGCGACAACGTGAAACCATCGATGTGATGGGTGGTGGCATGCAGAGGAGATGATATAGAAGAGGAAGGTTGAGAGGTGGCGGTTGGAGGAGGTGGATGAATGCTGAGTTTGATAAAGGAGAGGTAGGTTGCAGTCGATTTCTCAAAAATGATAAACTAAGGAAACTTAATGTTTGAATGAAACCCTACTTCTTATTAAATGTTTGGGAAACTTGGCCAAATAACCCGAAGCCTATTAAAGGCTGGACTACCTTTAATCAGGTATAAACCACCTTTAATCAATGTCTATTAAAGACGGTTCCCCAAGAACCGGCTTTAATCAAATTCTAAATGCCTTTAAATGATAAGGACCTTAAACACATAAGTTTCGAACTCAGAAACTTTGATTAAAGGTGGACAAAACCTCCTTTTATCACTGCCTTTAATAAGAACTTCTCCACTAGTTATAGTTAAAATATTATACCAAATACCAAGAATATCATTTGCTGTGAGTCATATCCTTAGCATCATACAATTATTTTCATAGTGTGAAAGAAGTTCAACTACACTGTTTAATAAGCAAAATGAGTGTTTAGAACGTGAATTCCAGCATTTGAAGCCTCGTGCATTTTAAATTACACCTTCAACAACTGGTATGGAAAATCAGCACTACGAATCAAGCATTTCAAAAATATGTTGCTCCTATCTTTGCTTTCAAATCAGAAAATTGAATGCTATAATATTTCAAGCAAAGAAAGAATAACAATTGACCTTTTGAAACATGTATGATATATTCATAGTTGAGATTCGTTTCACTTCCCTATGTAGGAATCTGTTGTTGCATCGTCTATACAATGTCTATTTGATTGTCGATTTGATAATCATCTTCTTTAGTCACAATCTGAAGTTTTGAATCAGCAAATTTTGAAATTGAGTTGTTGCACATATTTAGGATGATTGATGTAAAATTAAAACCTAATTATAGTTGTAGATTACTTGATTGATGTTTTGTTGATATTGATCAATGTTGTTCTTCAAATTCTATGCGGCTCATTGTTGATGATGAACAACACTTGGTGGATTTAGTTTTACGAATGATTTTTTTTCAGCCTTTGATGTTTAATCGAGAGTGGATGAAGAATTTTGGGCAAAGCCGCGTATTTTGTATGTGCGCCTTCAATCTGAAGGGGTTTCTGGGTTGAGTTTGTCGTAATTGCTTTAAGGTCCCTCATTTTTTTGTGCCACATATGATAGACACCGAGCTAGAATTTATTACATATTTACCCCCCAAATTTGGTTTGTCGTTTCCTATTTTTCTCCCTAGCCCCTTGTCTTACCATGAGACGGTCTCCCAGGAGACAGATTTATAATTGAGACTTGTTATATTAAAGTTTGATTTACGATGTGTGTATAGGAGACCATAACTATAACAATCTTCATCACTAATATTATTCTATCTACGTCACAGTAAAGTTCTCTACACCAATGAGCATCTATTTTAATGGATGACATTATTTGCATTAAAAGAATGTCTATTTAAATGGTCAATTGGGAGGTCATCGCCGTACCTCTCAAAGACACTATTTTAAAGCCATTTTTGCTTACTAAGTAGATAGTGTCAAGTCGGGGTCGTCCACAGAGAAGAGGGATATTTCTAAGCGTTTACACATCTAAGGGTGAATATAGGCCAAGATATAGCTATATACATATACATAAAAGCAAGTAAAGATG
>JAULKK010285219.1:0-13896 GCA_032355705.1 Rubia peregrina
ACTTAGTTGTATTTAGTGAGCAATAGGGCTTATAAATTACATCTTTGAGAGGTACGGCGACGACCTCCCAGAATGTAAAGTGGAACCGCCGTCGATGAAGATGAAACTGATGATGGTTCCTGAACCCATGAATTCTATATTAATCGTAATAGCAGTGGTATAAGTGATTTGATACCGGGGCCTATGATAAAATATAGAATATTTTAGTTTTTAAGTGTTGAGAACCGATTACATAATAGGTACCCAAATCAAAAGTATCGGTGCCTTTATAGTAAAAATGCAATTGCGACATTCTGCTTTTAAGAGATTTTATAGTTCTTCCTGTGAACAGAGAGCAGAAGGAATTAAATTTTGTCTAACTATTGAGCACCAGTATCATTACATGCGCCAAAAGGAAAAGTACAACTGTCATTTTAGTACAATGCAACTGCAACATGCTTTAAAGCAACTTTTTATTTCCAGCCATGGACAAAGAGGAAAGGATCAAATATTTTGGCTAAGTGCTGAGAACCTGTATCAAAACTGGTGACCAATCGTAAAGTACTAGTGCCATAACTGATAAACGCAACTGCGTCAGACTTCTTTAAAATGCTTTTTTATTTATTGCTATGGACAGAGAGTAAAGGATCAAAAAAATTGTCTAAGTGTTGAGCACCAGTATCCAAACCGGTTCCCATAAATTTAATACCGGTGCCTTTAAAATTTCATTTTCCCGCAATTTCTTTTCAAAAATATTTAAACATTTTTTGGTTCTCTCAAAAAAATTCTAGCAATGCGCAGTAGTATTGTCCTAATACCGGTTCTACTATTTTAGCAACTTTTAAATATTATGAGTTTGGCCTCGTTACTAATTGGGATTATTCGGATACCTAAATTGACCAAAAAATTAATTAATGATCATTTACACGATGTAGAGATCACCTTTTGGAGGGAGGGGGTTAATTTTTTAATCAAAATATGTCTTAATATGAATGTAGTAAAATTATTTTACGGCTCAAAAAGTTTTTGAAACTGTTATGGCCATGAATTACCCCTAGAAGAGAAATAACTTGGTTTATAAAATAAATGTGTACCTGTTTAAAGAATAAAATTAAGAGAAGTGTGTTCTCGAGGCTAATTTTAAAAATTATAGCAAATAGGCCCTTATTATGAATCTTTCCTCTACGTTCCCTTTCGTTGCTACCCAACCCATGAATTTTTATTTCATTGAATAATTATGGTGAAGAAACAAATTCTCCATTTTTGGACACATAAGCAAAACTGCTAGTACAGAGTTAATGATGGATGCTTAAGTAGTGGAAACTAAGAGATTTCGATAAGATTAGAGAAGACTCATTTGTAGCTAATCATTGATACTAACATGATGTCTGAATTTTAAAATACATCCAGGGGGGTTTAATAGTTTGATTAACTTCGAGCAGATTTCAATTTGAAGTAACGAGCAAACATTTTACTTTTTTCACTTTAATCTCTCCAAGAAAGTTGGAAGTGTCGGAAGACAAAATTGGCTAAGCATAAATGAAATTCAATGTCAAGGGAGATAATTTTTGTGTTTTGGACATGGTTGGGTCAAAAGAAGGACCTTGTTTGGGAATTTGAACCTACAACAAATTCTTGGAAATTTACATTGTGGCCTCCATTTGCGTTGCGACAACGACAGTTGCTCAAATGCACTTGATATTTGTTATTCTTGGCTTTTCAAATACGTTTATAGTAAATTGAATTTTAAGTTTATTCTTGGTCTTTGCAATTTCTAATTACTAAGCAATAAGTTGTAAAACGGTGCCTACATGTTAAATACTGGTGCCATTAATTGCATAACACACATGCGACAGGCTGTTATTTTATTTATGGGCAAAGAGCAAGTACTTAGCACTGATATATTAGCCGGTACCTATTATTAATATTCCCGTGCAATTGTTGAAGAACGCAGCTGCGTAAGGCTACTTTAATACATATTTCACATTTCTAGTTAAAACAGGGAGCAAATGTCATAAATTGTGTCCAAGTACTGAGCACCGACCGGTATGTCAACCGGTTCCTATGAGTACAATACCGGTACATATATTGTATAAAGAAGCTGCCCCAGGTTGCTTTCATTGAGATTCTCGATTTCAAATTTTGGTCCATCCTTAGAAGTTGGAATTCTCAAATTCAAAATCTATGGATTCAGCTACCAAACAATAAGATGTAGTATATAGTTACTAAAAAAATTAACGATGAGATGTTCAATAAATATTCATGGTAGTTATTCCTATTCTGACCCTTATTGGTTGTTACTATGATCATGGTGTGGGTATAGAAGAGTTGTAAATAACTAAACCGAGCTCACAATAATGACCAAGAAGTTGCGGCTGTGGAATATCCACCATGAAAAATAAATAAAAGTAGGGTGTGCCATATATATATAATCCTAGAACAACATAATAAATTGTTAATTTCACATTTAATAACGAAAAAATGGTTTTGCTTCCTCGAAGGAGGCTGTGTTGTCTAAGTCTCGTGACCTTGATCCCACGTGAATATCCTCCACGACGTCATTGTTGCTCTATGATGGGAAAGGTCTGACTGCCCTGAATGTATCTGGAAATTGGTAGCTTAACACTTTCCCCATATGGTCACACCATGTTCGTTAAAATTGGCAGTCCAACCACAAATTTTGAATACATATCTCCAGTGTGGAGACCCTAGATTCAATCGACGGAGCAGATTGCGATGGTCCTATCTTGCAGAATGATTCCACGACAATCTGCGCCATCGGGTGGCCAAAGGTGTCGTGATCATAGTTAGGTACCCTCACTTTCGTACAAAGTGATGAAATGAGGTTGTAAAAACCATAGGATCCCATCTTCTCCTTGTTCTATGACAGACTCCCAAATATTTCTTCCCTAACACTCCAACAAAATTTATTTTGTATTGCATATAACTTGATTATCTGAATCTTGTGCACTTTGGTGTTCACAGTTACGGGGTCAATAGGCAGCGAAGTGATACCACACATTCATTTTCGATGTCAGTGATTTCTTCTGTCCACTCGGGAAACATGATAGCATCAACATTGGTACCTTCTCTTTTGATGCACCGCATGATTTTTTTAATACTTCGTCGTCCAAATAATCATCCTCATTGATCAACGCTAACATCTCATCCTCTCTTTCTTGTACATTAAGCAATCCGTACAAATCATTGATAGCTTCAGGAGATGGAGGGACTAATTTCCCTTGGCATAATAATCCATTACTTCTTAATTAACACCTCAAATTTGCATAGATACGATGGTCAATTTGAAAGTGGGAGGTGTAGCACACGGTTTCTCCCATCCCAAAATCTGAATAGTTTCTTGAAAAGGTGGATTTGCTTCTATTCCCCTTTTGGATAATACTTCCGCATTCCGTAAGTTTGTGCCAACAACCTTGCCTCCTCAGATACAAATATCTCTTCTGACTACTTTGAGTGAGATCCGCTTGATGACAAAAACCCTTCTTTTCTAGGCCTCTTGGCGTTTTGGGGGCCATCACCTGTATTCACATACAAGCCTTTTATCAAACACCTTATATGCAAGGGGAATGTACTTAGGGTTACAACAAATTCAAACAACATGAAACTTCTGATTATCCGTACAATATATATCTACTTAAGAAGAGATTATAAACTAAATCTACTTATTCCAATTAGAATCACAATTGAATGGAAAACTAGGGTTATCATATGAGTTTATCAATTCATGATTATGTTTTCATTGCAAATAAAAGATTCATGATTAAATTGTATGAAATCATTACAACTATAAAGGGAGAATATCATATTACCTAATGAAGTTCAATTGAAGTGGTATGAAAATAGGGTTTTCGATTCTTTGTTTTCAAACCATTGAATGTTCGTATCATACCATTAGTTTTTATAAGTATAAAAACTGATGACCACACCTCAGCACCAGTAAAGAAATTGATGCCTATATTCAATATACCAGTGCCTTTGTTTATTAAGGCAGCCTGACGCAGTTGCTTTAATGCATTTGTAAAATATTTGAAGAGAAATGAGAGCAAGTATCAATATTTTTTATCAATCGATGCCTATATTAAATATACTAGTGCCTTTGTTTATTAAGGTAACCTGATGAAGTTGCTTTAATGCATTTGTAAAATATTTGAAGAGACCTGAAAGCGAGTCTCAATTTTTTATTATTAATTATTAAGCATTGGTATGTCAACCGGTGCCAGTATTCAATATACTGGTGCCTTTGTATATTTAGGCAGCTTGACCGCAGCTGCTTTAATGTATTTTTAAAATATTTGGAGAGACCAGAGAGCAAGTATCAATTTTTTTTACTAAGTATGAAGCACTGGTACGTGAACTGGTGCCTCTATTCAATATATTGGTGCCTTATTAATTTAATGCAGCCGGACGGAGCTACTATACTGCATTTTTTATTTTTATTTTGAAGAGACCAGAGAGCAAATCTTAATAGCATCGGTACTTATACCGGTTCCATTTCTTGTTATACCTATGATTTTACAAGGAACATAGTATATACCTTGTTCTTTAGCACCGGTACATGGTTGATATTCCGGTTCTAAGGAAAAAATCAATAGAAATTTAATCATAAAAAACATTAGATACAATAAGAGTTTAATACCATAATCTTAATGACCACTTATAATTAAATTAGGGTATGGAAAAGGGTACAAAAGGGTAATAAATGGAGCGATGCACCAAACGTAATACCCCATCTTTTCTATTTTAGGAGTACATCACCACCCACAATATGACCATTCTCGTCCACCCACAATCTGTCCCCATGTGATCGTCTATGTACGAGTGGTCCACCGACGTCTTCCAAACTCGGGAACGCCGAGGAGAACTCGCCAGTTTCAAATTTGACAGGCCGATCAATATCATCTTTAATGTAGAACTTTTTCCCATGGAGTACAACATGTCACTTCTCAATATTAGGGACTTGGATATAAAATACCTACCGAGCTTAGGCGGCTAAGATGAACTTGTCGTTCTTTTAATCCACTCGATTCAAGTCCACAAGTGTAAACTCATGGGCTTCTCAGAACGGACCCCTATACCATTTTAAACCCATCTACACTTGAAGAAAACAACTTTAAACTCAACATAATTCAACTATCAAATCTCCTTGATCGCCCCCATAAAAGGCCATAACTGTGAGGATAGTTTTTTGTCTTTCTTGCTTGACTGTCACATGGATTCAGATTCCACGTAAACCCCCATTATTCTGAGTTGTGCTCTTGTAGTCTTTGGCCATTGTTGAAAAATGGAATCCATTAATGTCATAGTCCTCATTTATTTTCACGATGCAGTCGGGTGCCTTTGCAAATGCTCGAACTTTAGCAAGCACTCTGTCCACATTGCAATGACTATTAAACCAGTTGACAAACGTTGAAGAATTCTCCAGTTGTACCTGATTTGGCGAGCATTCGGGATAGAGTTCTTCTAACAGTGACATGTTCTTCTCAACATATATTGCAGTCTCACTACTGTTCCGCAAAATTTAAAGATGAACTTTCATCAACTCATCATTTTAGGGTGTGTAAAGTGTACCTTTGGACTGGGGGATTCCATTTTCTGACCATTTTGCACATGCTGTAGAACTCCAAGTGTTGTCTTCCCAATAAAATTTGAAGTGCCATACTCGATGATCTCCTCTGTGACATACCTCTGCACAATGTTGGCATTGGGACGGCTTCGATTGTGCATGTAACCCTTGAAGACCCATATGTCGCGCTCGAATGAGTACATCCAATGCATTCCCACGGGACTGTATATTCTGATTTCCCTAACCACGTGAACGATGAGGTTGACCATAATGTCAAAGAATGTTGGGGAAAATTACTTCTCAAACAAACACGGCACTAAAATCCCCTCACGTTCCAACTCATCAAGTTGTTTCCTGCTAATATTCTTACGAAAAATAGAGTTGAAGAAGAAACACATGCGCATAATGCAAAATCTCACCGCCTCATCCATTACACCACGGAAAGCCATGGGCAAGAGTTGTTTCATCAAACCGTGACAATCATGTGATTTCAATGCATTGAGACATAATTTGACATTCACAAACCGACTAACATTGGAAGAGTAACCAGATGGTACCTTGATTCCCTAAACACACACACAAACCAACTTCCTCTCACTGATTAAAAGATTGTAAGGGACGGGTGGTAAGTACATCTGCTTCCTTTTCACCTTCGGAGCTAAATCAACTCGTATGCCGAGTTCAACCATGTCCTTCCGTGCACTCAAGCTATCTTTCGTCTTGCGCGGAATGTTAAGCCGAGTCCCAATTAAACTCTCGCACACATTATTCTCTTTCTTCATGACATCTAAATAATGTCAAACCTCCAAAATTTCCCAGTACATCAAATCAAAGAAAATTGATCTTTTCTTCCAAGGTCCATCATTTGTGGCAAACACCTCATATATATCTTTTTTCCAAGAAAAACATTTAATTTCTTCACCTTGTTGTGGATGGAAAACCCTCTCAATATTCTTGGTGCCTTCCTTCTCCCCCCCCCCAAACAAAATGAATTGTGTTGTCTCGTAATTTGTGCTTTGCCAGGAGGAATTTCTTATAACCCAAATGCACGGTCTTTCTACCACCAACTGTTGGAAATCAGTTGCTTCTCACAGATATGAAATGTCGTGTGACCCTTAACCACATAACCTGAAAGATTACCGTAAGCTCAAAATTTATTTATCAAGGCCTTCCAATTGAACTTGGTCCCACAATTACCATCGAACACATCAACGCCATCAAACCAAAAAACCATCAAATCTTCAATGAGAAGGGATAGATAGGTATCGATGTCATTTACGGGTTATCTCAGACCCAAAATCATCAAAGGCATCAAAACATATTTCCTCTTCATGTAGAGATACAGATGTAGATGGTAAATGGAAAGCATAACTGGCCATGAACTATGTTTCTATGACATGTTACCAACATGATTCATACCATCTGTACACAAATCCATCTTCAAATTCCTGGGTTCAGCTGCAAACTTAGGTTACATCTTGTCAAAATTCTTCCATTGATCTGCATATGCAGGATAACTAATGATATCATTATCAACACAACCCTTATCCCTGAACCATGTCATGTTCTTTGCATCCTCAGCGTTCTTAAATAACCTCTTCAACCTATGGACAATAGGAAGGTACCACACGCATTTCGTGGGGACCCATTTCCTTACCTTCACAACAATCTATTCATCCATAACCACATTTCTCCTTTCCTTATAATGAGAAACATGGCATACGGGGCAATCCGCCTCTTTTTCCAAAGCACCCCTATATAAAACACAATCATTGGGGCATGCATGTATTTTTTTTCATACTCCATTCCCATTGGACACAAAATTCTCTTTGCATCATAGAGGCTGTCCTGTAAACCATTTCTGGAGGGGACCTTCTCATTTTAAAAAACTTGAGCAACTTATCCATGCTTGTATAACTCCATGAACCAGCACCTTTCATGTTAAAAAAATTCATCAAACATGACATAATAGTGTCTTTCTTCTTGCAACCGGGAAACAACGATGTATCCTTCTTATCTAGAAAGTTTGATAGAACCTTAGGCCACCCCTTGAATTCATCCACCACCTCCTCACACATGTCATCCAAATTTGACATCCCCAAAATATTTTCTCTTGCTACCTGCAACCACCTCTGGCGGTGGTTTCTCACCATGAAAAATCCAAACCTAATAATCTCTTGCACCCTCTCTTGTACTAATGAAGTTGCAACACGTCCCGATTGTCCGTACGCTTACGATTCTTACACTCACGACAAGGACATAGGATGCATTTTTCACAACTAAATGCATGCTCCATCAACTCCCTAACAAAAGCAATAAATTCATCACTCCCCAAACTAACGTTTTGATACACATGCTTACGCCTTTCGATGGCACGATAAATCTCTACAATTTAATTAATGTGCAAAAATTGAACTTCCACAAAAATATAAACTTCCACCCTAAAAATAATTTTATTCATACCACACCTTATCAACATGCATCATCACATTACTACAATCGTACTACACCCTATCAAATCACATGCATTAAAAAACCATTCAATACATCAACAATACAAACTCATTTCATGAAGAGTGTGAAGCAACATTACAATGAATAAACATGCAAAAATATATGGAAACATATCATTCCACACATATTCCACCATAAATGATAAATTCAAGAAAAACATAAAGTACCTTCAAAGGAGTTCATTAATGAGCATTCAATGTCCTCCTCATCCAAAAATTGCCATTAATAAACTCAAAAGACAACATCGCTGCACTTTTTACTTGCTAGAAAAAAAAGTGGTAGATGTATATTTAATGCACCAACATAACCGGTTTAAGCTACTAATACTAGTGCCATGCTTGGCTTTTACAAACTAGCATCGGAATTGTTACCGGTGCTAGGCAAAAAGTTTCAAACCGGTGACGAGTTTTTACGATTTCCCGCACTTTTTGGGCATCATCACCGGTACCAAACACAATACCGGTGCTATAATTATTTATTACCCGCGTTATTTTCACTCTAACACCGGTATGGTGCACCGGTCAGACCCATACCGATGCTAAATATTATCATGTATCACCTACTTGTCTGGTAGGCATCAGTATACTGCACCGGTTGGATGGTTACCGCTTCAAATGTATACATAGGCACGGGTATGTTTATAAACTGGTGCTGGAATATGCCACTTCCCACATGTTTTTTTCATCAGCACTGGTGCCAAAACTATACTGGTTCATGAATTATCCGTTTCCCGCGTACTTTTCTACATAACACATGTACTCTGAACTGGTATGACCTTTATCGATGCTGAATTTTTTTCTTATTTCTTACTTCTTCTCAATTAGGCATTGGTATTCTGCACCATTATTTTTTTTCTACAGGTGCAGATCTATACAAAGGCACTGGTATTTTCGTTTTTACATGATAATACCGGTGCTAACGTGATTTCTATAACCGTTATTTTTGCACAGGTACACTCTAATCGGTGCCTATGTATTTGTTTTCCAGTAGTGATTACTACCTTAAAGGTTTTCTAATTGCCACCTTTCTTCTCGGCTTTAGTTAGCAGCCCTTCCTATGGCTCCCTTCCAAAATAATTTGTTCAAGTTCAACTTTTGTGCTCTGAAAGTTTAACTTGAGGAGGGGGTGAAGAATATAGCAATTCTTGCTATGAAGATCAGAAGCAGTTTGAAGATCAAAAGGAATTGAGGAAAACTGATTTAAGGGTCTGCTAAGGCTTTAGCGACAAACGGCTTTAAACAAGTAGAACGACACCGTTTCATAGCAAGTTGCCCTCTTTTGTTTTTTGTGTAACAAAATGGACACGTGTTCCTTTTTAATTTGTCTCCCTGTTTTATTCCTTTTATCTGTATTTTTTTAATGAATTCTCAATGATAATTCTCTTTCTTTTTCCCTTTATTTTATTTTTAATATGCCATATAGCAGCTTCTTCAACATGTCAGATTATATTTTCCAAATTTATGATATTAACCCTCATTTATTAAGTAAGTTGATCGTGAACAAGACATTGCTCGACTCGTGCTCTTTAATATTTTTTCACGAGTTCCCGTTGAGTTCAAAGTGTTCGTAGCCCTGTTAAATTCAATTAAAATATTTTTTAAAAAACTAACCCTAAGACATTATTTCTGGCGTTGACCACATATGAAATGACTAAAATGCCCTTTGATCGAAAAGCTAGAAGTGTTAGGACAATTTTTCCCTCGCCACTACCACCTCCGCCAGTTTGTCACCGCCTCGCCACCACCCCCACCCACCCAGCCCCGCCGCCTTCCATCATCGTCGTCGCCACCACAAGCCATCTCCACCACTACCAAACTCCACCCCAAGTTCATCACTACCATCACAGGCCTGATTTCATCACTACCATCACCCTTGCCCCCGATTTCGGTTCCACCTCCACCACCACCTCGATTTCAGTACCACCAACTTCAAGCTCATCCTCTTTGCCTTTAACAAAGGCTCTCACTTTCCACCGCCGACTTCCGTCGCGAGGTTAATCGCCGACACCTGCCTGCAATTCAAGCCACTCGAAAACAACAAGAAGATTCTGACGCCACCGCACATGTATCTCCCCGCTGATAATGGTCCTCCATCGACGCTACCCCATTCAGTACCACCCCACCGACACCCCCATTAAGCCTTAGCCCACACCACCCAACACTACCCATTCTTGACGCCACCTCGCCGACACCACATGAAACCTTAGCCTGACACCATTCAACGCCACCCCACTGACACCCCCATTAAACCCTAGCCCGACGCCACCCACGCTCGATACCACCCCGCCGACGCCCCCATTAAATCCTATCTCACACCGCCTGACGCCACCCGCTGTCGCCGCAAAACCCCTGATAACGAGGTTCAAACGAAGAAAGTTGTTCTTAATTTTGGAGAAACAGTGAAAACAAAGTTTGGGAGTTTCCCCTAATCTAAGAAGAAACAAACGAAGAAGGCGTAAGAAAAATAAGGGGCATGATAGTAATTTTGCTTTGTTTTCAATTTTGGGGGGAATGTCTTTTCACGAAATTCTGACTAAAAGTTACCCGGAATGGATACGTTTGCACTTACATAAAGTATCTAGCATTAAATCAACACTTTCAATTATCAAAAGGTTATATTGGCACTTATGTGAATTAGGTATGGTTATATAAGCACTTTTCTCATTTGATAATTATACTGTTAGGCTGGATTATTATTGTACAAAGTGCAGTTCACCATACTAGTAGTCTTTAATTTACTAACTTTAAACTTAAGTTTAGACAAAATAGTCCTTAGTTTTACTAACTTTAAACCCAAAATAGATTTAGACAAAAAATCGGATCCATTGGAAGGGTAGGTCTAATGTATTTTAAGGCCTTGTACAAAAATATTATTTTGGTTCCTTATGTAATATTTTTAATCAATAGAAAATATATAAAGAATATTTATTAAGTATTGAAATCTAGCCTGTTTTTTTATGAAAATATTTAAAATAATACACGATGGATCGGATAAAAATCACTTCCCTAGTAGGGTTGTTTATTAGGAGAACAATATTTTAGTTAAGCTATACTTGGAAAACTAGAAGTCTATAATTAGAATAATAGAAATGAATAATGGAGAAATCCAAACTTTTACATGAGTGTAAACTATTCAAAATATTGCAAATTCAATCATTTCTGCAATGTTTAGTTCAATGGATCACTGTAAAAAAACGGAGGGAGAGAACGTAGGACAAAATAAATTAACATTTTTTCTTATAAAAAATCTTGACGAACATCTTCCTCCATGATCTGATCAAATTCTTGTTCCGATTGCACCTTGAGTTAGCCAGCCTATCCCACCACACAGCAACCGTACTCTTCAACTTAACCGTGACCATCTTGACTTGCTTGTCCTCAGGAATTTCCACGACCTCAAAAAACCTATCCACCTCGATCTGCCAATCTAGTAACTCCTCTACGCCCATGGATCCATAAAAGAAAGGAATATCAGCCTTAACCCGATAATCCGGATTTTTCCGTTGATTACCCTGGTCGTGTCAGTGTCCGTGTCGGTTAATTCATCATCCGAATTTGATGAATCATCGACAATATTCTTCCTCTTTAGATTCCTCCTGGCTGTTCACTCGTCATTGCTCAGAGTCTCCACTCGTGTCGATAATGCCTCCATCTGCCTACTCAATACAGCCAATGATGATATAATTACATTCCCTTTCGCCTTGTTAATGGTTGATAAATCATTATGAATCAACGGAAAAGGTAAGGTAAATGCCTGCTCTGATACCAATTGACGCAATCAGAATATCAAAGGAGATCCGTAAGAACTAATCTTGAAGAGCAATTAAGGTCTGAAAGCACAAACCCTAGGTTTAGGTTCTGGAATCCACCAGAGAGAAAATATCTCAAAAAATATTATTATGAATGATAAAAATATCAAATTCCGGAGGTCGTTAAAAAAAGGAACCTTGGAATGATAAAAAGGGAAATTTGGAATTAATTTTGAAATAAAACAAAATTTGAAAAACACTCAAAACAGTAAATTATCGTTTTAAGGCCTTAAACAAGCTCAAATAGCCAAAAAAATCCTGACATGGTGTAGCAGAGACTATTGTAGTACTCGTCGAGATGGTTCCGACAGCACTGACCTTGCCTAATTCTGACTCCGCACGCAAAATGTATGCTCAAAACCGTATATAACATTTACGGTGATCCATCGCTTCTACAATTTTCACCGACATTCATCATGCATCAATGAGCCTCCCACGCTCCACACTTAAGGTGCATACTGGAGATTTTAAAGGTATAATAATGTGACTCTGGGGAGTGCGTGTTTAAACTCGAGTTGCACCAGGTAGGGCACACTGCCCTAACCACTTGGGGCTAGCCCAACTGGTTCTTGTGAGTTGTGACTTAATTAATTTCTACATTGTGAATATTGTTTTGGTTCAGTGGTTTATCCGCTCTCTGTATAACTGAGAGGTCCAGTATTCAAGAGACCAACCACACCTCTATTAAGATTGCAAACTTTAGAGAATGTTTTTTGATAAGGATTACCCGACGTTATGACACCGTGTTTTTGGTTCTTGTAGTTTTCCAACCTAGTGGTCAATCACAGTGGTTGCAATTTTGAGGAGAGTGGTTTGTTGGTGGTGCAGCATTTGAATTTCCTCATGAGATCATCCCTATTTATTCAAATAAATAGTTTCAAAGTTTATTAGATTTCAGTAGATTTATATTGTTTTAAATGGTGATGTCTAATTTAATCCTAAAATATGATGTTTATATATAATTTGATTTCTTGTAATCTTTTTTTAAAAAAAAACCTTGCACATGTTTGACTAGAGCTGTCAATTTCTGACCCGTCTCGGACCGTTTCGGCCAAACTCAACCCGAACCTGATCCTGACCCGCAAAATATTTACCTGAACCCGACTCAACTCGAACCCAATTCTGACCTGATAACCTAGATCCAAATCTGAACTCGACTCGACTCAAACTCAACCTGAAAGCCGATTCTCTAGGCCCAAACCCAAACTCAACCCGAATTCAAGGCGAAACCCGATTCTGACCTAATATTCTAACCCGAAATCCCAAATCCTAAAATTTCTCAAAATTCTAACACTATTTTCATATATAGAGACACCAAATTTAATTGTGACCCACCAAATAAAATTTTCTTGCTCCGCCCCTGCCCAACACTGACATACCGGTACCTATGTACCTGTTTTCTAGTAGTGTAACCCAACCCGACCTGACCCGAGGAGCATTACAGACCCATTAGAACCTAACTTAATATTTACTTGATCTGACCCGACAAACAAACTTTGACACTTTTCAACCCAAATACGTTTTGACCCAATTCGACCCGACAAACAGACTTAGACACATTTCAACCCGAACCCATTTCAATCCAACTCAACCCGACTAACAGACTTCGACCTGTTTCAACCTAACCCATTTCAACCCAAACCCATTTGATCCGAACCCGAACCTGACCCGAATAACCGAATTGACAGCACACTGTGACAATAAAACTTGGCAGTGATATACATTCAATCATAACAGGTCCAAGTGGGAAGAACTGGAAATTCAACATTAAATAGTGGGGAGGTTTCTCCTCCAGGACAATCTATCTAGCAGCTACTTACAACAGTTCACACAAGAAAATCCTAAAAGATACAGAAGCTAGATTTTGGAGCGGAGATCAACACTGTGTAACCAACAAAAATAAGGAACACGAGAGGCCAATATGGACAACAAGCTGAAGCCAAGCCAGATTAGAACAGTGAGACTGACTGGGGTTCACGCCCATGAACCCGTAAGCGATAGATGCATGTGT
>JAULKK010285234.1:0-13894 GCA_032355705.1 Rubia peregrina
AAATAATGAAAAACCATAATTTGTTTACAAGAATTCATGGAAGAAATGAAAAAACTAAGAAGTGATGAAGAAAAACTAGGGTTTTGAGGCCACAGGTCGAGCCTTTCCAAATGGGGAAGAAGGGAGGTATTTATAGTCTAAGAATTAAAAGAGAAAAACAATAAAATGGTTGTTGGGACACTAGACACGGTCAGTGTCATTTTGACATGGTTAATGGCCACGGCCAGTGTCAATTTGACACGGCCAGTGTCAAGTGTTCTCCCCATCTTCTACCAATTTTCAAAGTAATTGGCCTTCTCTTCAAAATTCCGTCGCTACGGGTGAATCGTTGATCCGTTTTGAGAGTTCTTGTTGTCAATTTTATAGTGCTCGAGAAGACGAATCCAATGGTACCACCCTCGGAGGTTGGTTCTTCTTGTATTGTTCACAGAACTCAGTTCAAACTTCTGGATCACAATTCATCCGTTTCTTTGTCTTCCTTCTCTGACCCTTTCATCTTCTACCACGTTTTGACTTGTGGCCTTCAATCTTCTACCATCCTTGCGAATGTCCTTCAATAAAATACTCCAAAGTGCTTACGATCAATCTAAAAATTAAGCTAACAAAAAGGAATCTAGATTCTCGTAAGGACCAAAAATTCATTAGACTCAAACTAGGTTGCAAAATGAAGGATTTAGATATGAAAACTGAAAACGGTTATCTAAACCCCTTATTATGTAAACCTACCTAAATCTAGAAATCTTCCAACAAAAAGGTAACAGGAGAGAAGTTAAATACTTCGGAAAATATATGCATTTGACGTCACATCAGTGACAATCATGCAATTAATATGAACATGAAGGAAAAGTCAATATGATAATCACAAATACATAAAAACAAGAGATATAAGGAATCTCACAAAACAAATATTAATTCATGAATACAAATACAAACCCCAAGTAAATAAACTATTCCCTAAACATTGAACCCAAGTATTTCATTGGATCCAACACTTTTAGGCAAAAGAAAATAAATAGAAGAAGAGAAAATTCTAGAGAGAAGGATGAGCTTCTTTCTCTCTCTACCCTACTTATGAAGTCTAAAAATTAGCATAAACTTAAACCCTAGAGGACATAGGTCCATATATATAGAAGTAGGGAATTATACCTTGAAAGAGGCCCAAAATAGGCCAAAAAACCCTAGCAGCCGCAATTTACGCAGCCAGTGAAAATGGTGCAGGCCGTGGAGGGTTATGACATTGCGGGGTATGGGGTATAGCATGGTTTACGCAGCCTTGTGCTGGCACGGTCTGCACGGACTGACACGGACCACGGTCTGCATGGGCTGGCACGGGCTGTCTGCTAGTATCGTGTTTTGACTTTTTTTTGCGTGCCTCGTGTCGTTTGGTGTGGCCCGTCAGCTGGAAGGACTTTTTTCTCAGTTGGAAGACATGCGCCACATTATTTTTCACACCTCATTGGTAGGTCTTCACTTTTAGAACTTGAAACGGTGCAGACCATGTTAAACGGCATGGTCATCCCTCATACTTAGCCTTTTGGAGCGAGTTTGGGGCATGGATGGCACGGTCTGCACGGACCTGCACGATCCATGTTGAAGAGGCCATTGCAAGGCCCATGTTGGCAGGCATGTGCCTTTATAGCCACCCCAAGCACGAGTTGTGCTACCTTGGCTTGGCTCGTGTTGGGCCTTGTGTCGGCCGATTGGCCGGCCGGCTGATTTCGCCAGTTGGCACCGTCTTTCGTTCTTGACCTTCTTAAACTTCAAATACACTTTTTCCGGCTCAATTCCATCTACCATCATGCATTTTATGTTCGTGGCCTTCTATCTACTACCATCCTCCCGAATGGCCTTCAATATCTTCTACCATTCTTGCGAATGTCCTTCAAATATCTTCTACCACCCTTGCGGATGACCTTCTACAAAATGGTGTAAAAATACTCATGAGCAACCTGCTTGCAAGATCACAAAGGATAATCTAGGCACCCGTGAATACAAAGTGTCCATTAGCTTCAATTAAGTCTACAAAACTCGGGATTTAGACAAGAAAACCAATAATGGTTGTCAAAACCCTTTGTCATGTAAATCTAACTAAAACTAGCAATCAACCAAACAAAACATGATAATAAATGTGTCAAGATAATAAATGTGTCAAATGCATTGGTTAACATATGCATAAAGGTGCACATCACAACTCTGCAACAAAAATAGCTTCAATTGAAGCTCCTAAACTAACCTAACTACTAGAAACTGAGTGCCTAATAAATAGAAATGGTAAAAATACTAATTCTATTTCCGTAACTCTAAAATGAATGAGGCTACATTCTGCTCTATTTTAACATTCTACGCATTACCCCATGACATACACTACCACGATCTGCAAATCACTCGGATTAGCTAAAGAAAATGAACGACTGAATACACATGCATGTATTTATTTTGTTTAATAAAAATAAACTAAAGAAGGTTTGGATTAAATATACAACACCAAAGAAGACTCTTCAAAAAGGAAATATAGATCAGAAAATACAACTCTAAACACAGAAGGATGGCACTTTGGAATAAATCCGACGTTATTAACTCGCAAACTGAACTGCATATACATTAATGTATATAGATATCTCTACCTATAATGAATCCAGAAGGATGTTAGATTAATCAAGATTGTTATTTCGAATTAGTTAATTTGTTGCAGTAAGGTAGTCACAGCAGGAATATTATTCATGTAATATTATACTTGGTCTTAGTAACAATTAGTATTCCCTATTAGTTAATATTAGTGGCTAGTGCTTGAGTTAGTGTAATAGTTTTTATATGATTTTTAAGCATCATACATGTTGTTATTTGTCATCAAATAAGTCCATGAATAGTAGGCAATCAGCAACTTCAATTTTGATAGTTCCCTTACATTTTTTGCAACTAAACTCTAATTCTTCTTTGTTTTACTGCTTCTGATCCAACAAAGGATACATTCAACTCATCTAACTAACCAAAAATATGTTCAAACAAATCACAAGTCTGCTCACTGAAACTACTACGTAACCAATCAACTAACATCTACTAACTAAATTACTTTTCACAATCGGTTGCTCAGTTACAGTAACTTCCCAAAACCTACATCAGTAATGTACTCGTCATAAACCAATCAACAGACTGCAACAGCTTAAGTACTGATCCCAACAATGTAAATCAAGCCATTCATGGGGGTTTTGTCAATCTAATGTAGTACAAATAGTACTGAATTACAAGTCAAATTACAAAACTTGATCATATCAGCAAGATACAAGTTTAACACACAAAAGAGCCATTAACAAAACAACGAAAGGTAGCACAGACTAGACCTTTAGGAAAATTTAAGCAAATGATGGATTAAAAACCTAAGGTATTTATGACTTAAACAAAATACTAAAACAAGGACTAGTCATGTTACCATACAAGTTTTGCACATCATAATTCATATGCATATGAATCACATGTTGCAATAATAACATGTCTTCTTCCTCATATGTTTGGAAATTCAGTTTTACCTTGCATCATCCACCACCAATTCCAACATTTTTCACCCATCAACCTCTTCTTCCTGCTTGCACGTGGCCGCTTCTTCAATTAGTTGTTGCTTGATTTATATTTGCAATTTTCTTTCATATTTGAGTCAGAGCTCATTCACAATGCAGCTAGAGGTGACATTCATCGATCGCCACAGTTGTGTAATAGAACTTCTATCTCTATGTCGTTTCATGGGTTTTTTATACCCAATCTAAGCAATTGCACAGCCCCACCTATGTGTCGCCTTTGCAAATAAGCATCTCGACCGACGCCTTGAGCCACCAGTTTTTGTGTTGTTGCTTCTTCTCATCCAGCAATCGGCCTTTTTACTTCTAATGAGGAGTGGTTCTAAAGAGGAGTGGCTCTGAAGGGGGGTTCTAAACTAAGAATTTATAGTATAAATTCTCGTTCATCCTTGGTTAATAGTCGCACCCTTCACGTTCCATTATTTTGAAAGTTGTGTAATGGCATAATTACATTCATCTGTCAATTCAGTTACAAGACATATGACTCTTCAGGCCTTATCTATGTCATTTGTGTGTATTCCACTGTTTCATATGCCCCAAATTCACGCCACATATTCCTCATAACCAAAGTTCTCCTTCACCAATTTGAAGAAGAAAAATTACTGCTTTTCGTAACAATATCATGGGACCAAAGGACTCCGGAACGGAGGATGCCAGAGAGCATAGCTAGATGGAAAGAATAAATGGAGGATGCCAGAGAGCAAAGGAATGGGGGCCACGTGAATAAAGTGTCGTGTCAAAGACACAACTTAGCCTGTTGAACTGAAAGGAAGAAACAAGTGGGATTGTATTCAGGCTTGCGTAAGACCAATCAGCAGGTGTCACATCAGGGGGGTCGACGAGTCTGAGTGCTCTTTATAAGCCTCATATCTTTAATGTCTGTAACATTAAAACATTGTAATCATAGACAGACTCAAATGTGGTGGAATACTTAGTATGGCCTGTATACCAGTTCAAATTTGGTAGAATACTAAATTTGAGGTCATCTATTACACTATGTTATACAATATTCAACTCAACCAAAAATTTCAATTAAATATTATATTTCTCTCATCCCTCCACACAACCTACAGTTCAACCAATTCTTTTTTTTCAAAATTTTATCAATGACCCAACCCTACTAAACTTTATCTCCTTATATATTATTTTACAGAAAAATATCAATACGGATGATCCTGATAGAGGCGATATCAGGCATTCAATAACTAACTACCACGTACAATTTACTTACCGTAATTAATTAATTTACTATTCCTTTAACCATTTTTGTATCGCTCTCATTTTTACTTACATTCATTTCTCACGCACACTCACATTATATCAATCTCCATCTTCCCACTCTTGTTTCTCCATCACTATCCGTGACATTCCTCCCATTCCAACCTAATTCCTATTGTCGGCCTAATTATTTGTACCTACGTACTCCATAAAATCCCTCTATTCACCATGATAATATTTTTGAGTTCTTAATTCATATTATGGAAATGAAATTCATTTTTAATATACACAGATTTTATTTTAAAATATGTTAAAATTATATGAAGGCATAAATTTTGATGATGTATAGGATGTTACATGCTACAAGGTCATGAAATTCATAACCGTCTTAGTATAACAAAAAAAATTACTATAATTCAACAAGGTACGAGCAAGTCATGTGTTGAAATTTTTCATTACTTTATTTTAATGTAGCTTAATCAGTTTTTGTTTTAAGTTTATGTTGGTGTATAATTTTACCTTTTTTATAAAAAAAAAAGGAGTAAGAAGTTACTCGTTAGCGATATATTTAAATTCTTGATTCATAAAAGTTACGAGCAAATAATTTGGTGAAAATCTTGCACTTTATAATATTTCAATGAAAAAACTCGTAATGTGAAACTGATATGATACAGAAAATTACAATTTACGGGAAAAATACTATGACACCAATGCCTCATTTATCAGTGAACAACTTATCAAAAAGAAAATAAGTTCTGCATTCATTCACCAGATCACCTCACGAGTTTCATATCATCCAAAATTAATCACTCAGATCATGGAATTACAGGGCAAAATAAGCAAGCAAGTTCATATTCCTTTCATACTATGACATATAAAAATAACGATTTGCAGTTTTTTTTTTCCGCCCTCAATGCTTATTGCTCACAAAACTATGCTCAAACTTGTGGATCAAACAACCATTTAACTCAAACACCATTGAATCCAAGGATAAATTGGTCTTCAATTAAATCTTCATCATTTTATCTAATCTCAAACTTCATCCCTAACACAAATATTCATAACAAATTCATTAAATTCAAAGTGAATTTCGTAATGATAGAGTATGGTAAACAACATTAGTAGATTATTTTAAAAAAAATGAAGAAAATAAGCTCTATCTCTTTTTTCTTTTGCAAAGAGCAACTTCTCTGATTATGTCCAAGTTGATGACAATTTCCACATCTTCTACGTCCTACTTCTCCAGGATGTTTTTGTCTCAATGACTTTGCTCGTCCCTTAGAAATCATGTAGGTCAGATCTTACAGCTTTAAAGTCTCACCTAACACATTTTGATCAGAAGGCTTATTCAAAACTAACTTGGAATCATCAGCATCTTTCTCAACTCCAACCATACCATCTTCACCCATAACCTTCACCTTCGGTCTTGGAACTATCATCCATCATTTTAAATACCCCACGTACCTTTTCAATACAGTGGCTAAGAGTGCTCAACTTTTCCTTTGAATTTCCCAATTCCATAACTTCTAAAAAAATCATTATCAAATGATGTCTTAGTATATTCAATGAAGATTTCGTTGCTTCTAAATCATAAGTTAGCATGCCTTCAAAGCTACATTTTTTAGCTTCCATTGTCCACTTTTTCAAGATATACTCCTTTGGCAGAACAAGAGATTTTTTCACAAAAATAGTGAGGATATGCCTGCACAAAATTCCACAAAATTCAAACATATGACGTGAAACTACTTTTACCTTTTCCAACATGAAGCATAACATTATAAAAAAAGGTTTTTTTCCGTTGGCATCACCATGTACGTCTTTCTTCCCTCTTCCTCGGTAAAATTGACTTCTTTATACATTTTACTTGAAAATAATTCTTCCTAAAATTTCAAAAACAACTATGAGTGTAGACTTTTGCTGCCTCCTGTTCGATTTGATAGAACGTCCTCAGGAAGGGCTTGGAGTTAATTGTCTACACATTTTTTTCCTTTTCTTTTGATATCTTGAATCCAATTTCATCTCATATTGAAAGACAAAATAACTCACTAAAGTGCTAGATCGAACAAAACATTTGAAAATTTTGTTCATACTTTCACTTCTTTGTGTGGTCGACATACTTGCACAAAATGTACTCCGAATATATGCAGGAACCCATATTTCTCGCCGTGAATATAAATCTCTCAGCCAAGAGTTTTCTTCTAACTCATCCTTCCGTACAAGTTCATGTCATTCCAATTCAAATTCTTCATCTCCTTCTTTGTGCATCTTCTTCTTTCATCAATTGTTTTCTTTTACTTCCCAAATATGTCTGTATATTTGTTGAGGTACAACCAATGTTTCTTACACCTCCACACTCTTCAATTAGTACAGACATATTTTTTCTTGTAGGTACCCCAGCTTCATTCAATGAATCAATTAAATTCCTCTGAGCTGGGGTAAACCTTCTATTTCCACGTAGAAGTCGTGTGCTTCTCAGAGTACACAGTTCATGATTATGATTGTCAACAAATTTACTCACAATCCACTTAACTTTATCTTTTTTCAAACTCATCATAGCTTTGAATCCCACCCTAGTCTCAACATGATTCACACTAACTTCTTGCTTTTATTTAGAAGATTTTTCCCTTTTAAATCCTTCTTTAGAACATACATAATCTACACCAATTAAAGATTTATCATGATGCGAAAGACGTGTATGATTTTATCTTATGCCAAAACGTTTGGGAATTGCATAAGCCTTATAGCATGCATGAGCATCCTCTACATCATCAAGACTCATGCCTTCACATAATTCAACAGAATTTTTATACAAGCTTGTGTTAGAAGGAAAATCACTACCTTCAACCAAATCAATCGACTTTTCATTATCCCTTTCAAAAACATCACAACTCAAATGTTCGGTTTCTGGTTGAGAATTATTATCATCCTCATCTCTTATCCTATATATATAAAAAGAGAATTGTGTTCCTTTAATTTGCAGTTAACAATAACTTAAAGTGATAATTTCAATGAAAAACTCAACGAGTACCAAAATGTTTAATAGCTAACATTCATATTGAAAATAAATGGTACTCAATAAACAAGCACATGAATGATGACTAATTCGCCGATTAATACATAAGTCAAATACAATCCTTTCAACACATGGTTCTGGGTTATCAAAAAATGCAGAGGTAGAAACCCATAAAATATCTTAATCATCGAAACCAATAACACAAACACAAGAATCACAATATAAAAGAACTCACAAACCCAAAAATTAAAAGATGAAAGATTCAATAAAAATTGTAACGCGCAACAAATCTCAAAAGAGGAAAGATTCAATAAAAATTGTAACGCACGAATAACGCACATACCTCGAGAAAAAATTAAGGATGTAATTAAAAATGAGAGCGATAAAAAGATGGTTGAAATAAAAAGTAAATCAATTAATTACGGCAAATAGATTGTACATGGCAGTTAGTTATTGGTCTGTCAGGATCATCCGTATAGATATTTTTCTGATTATTTTAATAATAAATATAAATAGTGTATTTTAAAATATTAATTACTAATTAAATATAGTAATATTTTTTAATTTTGTAAAGAGTATGTCTCTTGAAAGATGGTTTTTTCCATAAGTTATGGAAAGACCGCGGTTTAAACAACATATTAGAAGAAATCAAGATAAAATTTTTGGGTTACATTAATTGGGTCATAAACTTATAACTACTACACATTGCACAATAAATTTTTAATATTGCAACTAAAACCTTTTACCTTTCTATAATTCTAATTCAACCCCGTCTTTCCATTTACCTATGGAAAGATGGTCTTTCCCACCTTTTGTAAATATATATTTAATAATTAAAAATATGATAAACTGAACCACGGAAAAATTTCAATTGTAATACTTCAATAAAAAAAATGAGAGTTAGAAACTTCTTCAAAATTTGAATATGCAGTGGATTTTGATAATATTGTGCATTTGAATTTTTTTGTGAATTTAGATTTTCTTCAGATGAAGGGGGGAAAAGGAATTATTTTGATCTGTGGAAGAAAATAGTATTCGTGTTAATCCTATGACAAAGTCTTAGGAAATACCGTTTATCCATAAGCATATAGAAAAATGGGGTTTAATTAGAATCATAGGAAGTTGGAGGTTTATACTCTGCAGTAATTGTAAGTGTGCAAACAAATATTAGAATGAAGAGAATTAGATATGTTTTATTCAGAAGATAGCCTAATACTCACATATCTATATTCTCTATATAAAAGCACATAATCAAAATATACAACTATATTTCTACAGATCTAACAGCATAGATTTTAATCATGCTCAGCTTGTCACATAAAGAGTTTATCCGAACACCATTCAAAACTTTTGTGAAGATATCCCCTAGTTGTTCTCCAGTTTTTACATAACTGGTAGCAATCAAGCGTTGCTGAATTATCTCACGAACAAAGGGAAGGTGTATTTCAATGTGTTTGGTATGTTCATCAAATACCGGATTAGTTACAATATGAAGGGCTGCTTAGTTATCACACCACAACTTAACCGGAATGAAGTTGTAATTCCTACATCAGTCAACAACTGATTTATCCACATAATCCCACACACAGATTGTACCATAGCTCTATATTCAGATTCTGCACTAGAGCGTGACACAACTGGTTGTTTTTACTTTTCCACGAGACCAAATTTCCACCAACAAATACACAATAGCCTGAAATAAACCTTCTATCAATCTTGAAACCTGCCAATCAGCATCTGAAAAACACTCAATTCGATTATACCCATGATTTTCATTCACGATACCTCTCTCTAGTGCTCTTTTCAAGTAACACAAAATCTGCTCTAATGTTGCCCAATGATGAACTGTAGGAGATGATATAAATTGACTGATTATACTAACTGAATACGCAATATTAGGACGGGTCAAAGTGAGATAATTCAACTTTCCAACCAACCTTCGATACCTTTCATGACCTTCAAATAATTCTCCATCCTTTGTTATTTGTACATTAGGAATCATTGGAGCATTACAAGGCTTGGATTCTAATTTTCCAGTCTCAGTTAGTAAATCAAGAACATGCTTTCTCTGAGATGGAAATATACCTTGTTTACTTCGAGTAACTTCAAATCCTAAAAAGTACTTTAAAACCAAAAAATCTTTCGTGTGAAACTGATTATGAAGATAAGATTTTAAATATGAAATTCCTTTCGTATCATTTCATGTAATAACAACACCATCCACATCCAGTAGCAAAATAATTATACTAGCCTTTGAGCGTCTATAAAATACTGAATGGTCAGGCTTGCTTTTCACCATACCGAATATCTCAATGGCCTGACTAAACTTGTCAAACCAATCATGGGAACTTTTTTTCAGACCATACAAAGACTTCCGAAGATTAAAAAAAACTCTCCCTGACTCCCTATGAGCAAAAAAAAATTGGAGGTTACTCCATATACACTTCCTCCTGAAGATCACCATGGAGGAATGCGTTTTTTATATCAATTTGGTGTAAAGGCCACCGATCAGTTGTTGCCAAGGAAATAAAAATATATATATATATATATATAATTGATGTTAACTTGGAAACAGGAGAGAAATTCTTGGAATAATCAACGTTATAAGTTTTAGCATAGCCCTTAGCAACAAGATGACTTTTCAATCGAGAAACTAACCCATCGGGATTAACCTTCACGGTAAACACCCATTTGCAGCCTATAGCCCGTTTCCCTGTAGGTAATTAACCAATTCCCACGTACCATTGTTATCTAGAGCACTCATCTCCTCGATCGTAGCATCATGCCAACCAGGATCAGAAATGGCTTCACAAACAGTTTTAGGAATAAAGACAGAATTAAGGGAAGCAACAAAAGAACAAGAAGAGAATGATAATTGATCATAAGAAACAAAGGTAGAAATAGGATAAGTGCATTGATGTTGACCTTTGCGTAATGCAATGAGAAGATCATTGCTTGGAGATGGATTATATGACAAAGTAGTATACAAAGGAACAGGTGAAAGACATGATGCAGGAGGTTGGCGTCTAGAGTAAACTTAGACAATAGGAGGATGGACAGGAGCTTGTTCTAAGGTAAGTGTGGAGGTTGTGATCGAATAGACTAATAGATCATCATCCTTCCCCGGACTAGGATCGATGAGTGGATGAAGGTGGAAAATAAGGAGTGTCTAACATCGACAGAGACCAAGTATTTGTTAAGCTTAGGACAATAGAATCGATAACCTTTCTGCAATCGAGAATAGCTAAGAAAAACACATTTTAACGACTTAGGATCTAATTTAGTGAGTTGTGGACGAACATCCCTAACAAAACAGGTACTTCCAAATATTTTAGCATCAACGGGGAACAAAGATTTCTTTGGAAAAGAAATCACCATTAAGAACAGAATATGGCATGAGATTAATGAGAAAACATGTTGTAGAAACTGCGTCAGCCCAAATAGATTCAGGAACATTTATTTGAAACATAATAGCTCAACCAGTTTCAAGAAGATGTCTATTTTTCCGTTCTGCCTCACTATTTTCTGATGGAGTATCAATACAGGAAGTTTCATGAAGAATGTCATTCTTAATTAGAAAAGTTTGAAATGCACCTGAAGTATATTCTTTAGCATTATCACTGTGCAAAGTACGAACTGAAGTAGTAAGCTGGGTTTTAACTCCAATACAAAATGCGCAAAATGCTAAGAACAACTCTGAACAACATTTCATTAAATAGAGCCAAGTTACATGAGAATGATCATCCACAAAAGTAACAAAATACCAAAATTCATGTCAAGACAAAATAGGACAGGCACCCCAAACATCATATTGGACTAATTCATAAGGTGCACTTGCACATTTATTAACTTGAGGACTTGAGCTGACACGATGATTCTTAGCATACTGACATGACTCACAATCTAAGGAAGACAATGACTTATACTGAGGACAAAGCTTCAGGAGTAGTGACAGAGATGGATGACCCAACGTACAGTGAGCTTGAAAGGGAGATGTGACACTTGAGCAAGCAATATGGTGTGATGGATATGTATCAAGAATGGAGTGGCCTCTCACCTTATATCCTTTACCAATAATCTTCTTCGTCATAAGATCCTGAAACAAGCAGTGGTCAGGGGAAAAATGCACAACGGTTGAGTTTGCGAGTTATTTGACTAATAGATAGAAAATTAAAGGGGAAATTGGGTAAGTGTAAAACAAATGACAAGGAGAGAAGAGGGTTTGGATTTAAAATGCCACGTCCACGAACAGGAGATGATGATCCATCGGCTAATGTAACTGAAGAGCTAGAATTAGATGATTGGTAGGAAGAAAAAAAGTTTAGGATTACCTATCATATGATCTTTAGCTCCAGAATCAATTACTCATTTGGAGGATTTACTTGAGTTAGCAACTGTAGCAATAGAGGGAGAAGATTTTATTAACTCTTAGTACTGTGAGAATTTGGCATATTCATCTCCAGAGATAACAATTGACTTTTCTGAGGTATCATGAGTGGTAGCAACATTGGCGGAGTGCTTGTGCTTATTTTTATACTGTAACTTTCTGCACTCAAACTTTGTATGTGGCATGGCTTTCGAAAATATTTACAATTAATGCTGCCAGAATTCGTTGGTTCAATTTCACCTCCATGTGCTACATCACCTCTTTGTCCACTATAACCAAAGGTTTTTCCTAACCCATAACTGCTATTGCGACCAACTAAAGCATTGTTGAACGGTAATGGTGGAGTACTCTTTGTGCGAAGAACTTGGCTTAAAACATCTTGTAGAGAGGAAAGATCCGTCCCCGACAGAACTTGTGCCTAAGCAGAATCAAATTCCGGAGAGAGTCCGGCTAGAAAACTCATAATAGCCATTCGCTCTCATTGTTGCTGCTGAATTTTCACATCAGCGCTGAAGGGTAGCAACATATTAAGCTCTCCATATGTCTTCTTAAAAGACATGAAGTAGTTTACAAGAGTCTATCCTTTTTTAGCATGATAGAATGCCTTGCAAACATCATACATTCGAGAAATATTACCTTTTCCCGAGTACAACAATTCAAAATAATCCATCAACTCTTTAACTAATTCACAATGATTGATCAAGCAAATTGCCTCATTGTCAATAGGGTTCTGAATCTATAGAAACAAGCAGGCACCTTCCCTGAGCCACTTCAGCCTAATAGCATCTTCTTTCGCGGGATCTTTAGTCAAATGATCATCCTTATCGGTGCTGCGCAAATAGAGTCTAACCATATTGCTTCATTCCAAAAAAAAATTGAACCATTCAATTTATTGTTTGTGATTTTAGAAATCACGAGGACTATGTGAGACAGAGTGATTGGCTTTCCAGCCATCAATATGGGGGGTAATGGCTAACAAGAACGAATCTGAGAGGGAAAGCAAAGAATTGTATGAAAGGCCAAGGTTTGAAATTGAATTTCAAATTTCAAATCTTAAAACTCTGATACCATGTAAACAATTATTAGAATGAAGAGAGTTTGATATGTTTTATTCAGAAAATAGTCTAATACTTATACACGCCTATTGAGGCTATTATCGAAAACTATGGCTCTGTTTGACTGAGCTTTTTAGTTGTTGTGCTTATAAGAAAAACACTTTTTCGTGTTTGGTAAACTGTTAAAAATAGCTTATTTTGAAAGCATAAGCTGGTCTCCCTCTATTTTCAAAATAAGTCAAATTTGCTTATAAGCACAGCTCTACCAAACAAAGCATATATCCCACTAATTATAGTCATATTCACATATTTATGTTCTATATATAAAGCACATAATCTGAATATACAGTTGTATTTCTACAGCTCTAACAAAGTGAAACACTTGAGTTTTTTTTTCTGAAACACATGTAAAAAAAATTTAAATAGAAAAACATATAAGTTATTGTTACTTATTTGTGTTTTCAGTTTTTTTTTTTTGCGATTCTTTTTCTCTGATCTGTAATTTTTAAATATCTTTTGAAACTGTTCAGTATAAAATGTTACTCCCTCCGTCCCGGCAGTTTTGGCATAAGTGTTTTTAGCACGTTATCCAAGACACATGTTCGGCAGTTAATATCTTTACCTACGTATAATAACGGCAAATAAAAAGTTA
>JAULKK010285244.1:0-24141 GCA_032355705.1 Rubia peregrina
TCACATGATGATATTAGAGTCTATATACTAATTGAAATTTATGGTCAAACATGGTCTGAGAAAGTTGACAAAAAAATTGCCAAAATTACTGGGACGGAGGGAGTAGTATAATTTTGAATTTTCTCAATGTGTCAAAATAGGGATAAGTTGGTCTGTACTTGCAATCAACGTTGATGAGTAGTAAAATGATCGAAGAGTTGACAAATTTAATCAAGTTTTTAAAAAAGGAAAACATATTCATCTAACGCTCACTTCAATCCTATGTCACAACATGGCACCAAGTGTTTTGAAAATGTCAAATTACCCCCAAGTTGGCTTGATCCCGCAGTCGACGCCGATTAAGGTTCGTCAAAGCACTCACTTTAATGTTTTCCATAAAACTGAGCTCAATCTGTCCATCAATTTTCAAATTTTGGAGAGAGGTATCTCAACAATACATTTGGTATGAATGAATTAAAGCATAACGGAACGCCTTCGATCACATTAACTATGAGCATATCATCTACATCATCTTCCTTCAATAACTTAACATCATTGTTACACCACCAACTGTTGTCTCTGAAATAGCTATCCGACATGAACATATTCAAAGTTGAAGGGATCAACGACGAATTCAACTTTATTTGCCAATTGCTAAGGCTTTTAGAACATGATACTTTACCATTTGTTAAGGGAAGTATCGTGTCCACAATAATGGTGGTGGATGAAATCAATGACTCCTATATAATGATTCAGGGTGGTTCTGGTGCGGTAGAGGGAAGATAAAGAAAATGAAGATTCCCAGCATGTGTTATTTGCTGGGGGTCGTTTGAAGTATTTAGAGGAGACATGGAGGGGAAGGGGATCAACTAGAAAATAGAAGAGTTTTACAAAGTATGTTTTATCTCTCTTAACACACTATGTCTCTCAACCCTCTTCTATCCTCCCTAACCAAGCACCCAAACTCACAAACTTTCACTTACTAACTTTTTAAAGTGGTGGCTACTACAATAGCACAACATGTCTATTCATACTAAACACACCCTTAAACCTTAGGTCTAATTTTATTGGGCCTAAACTCTTGTAGCCCATTAAAGATTAAACACTAAGTCAAATACTAAATCTATTTGGATTTTGAGGAGAAACCCAACAAACTGTTGTTTTTTTACGAGTTGAAGTATGTGGTTAGAATTGAGTGAAAAGAGTAGAAAGTTTAATTAATAGTTGAGAATAATTCACTTTTTTGATATAAAATTTAGGGTGACAATAGTTTAAAAAATACATAAAAAATGATAAATGTGCCCAAGTTAAAGAAAAAAGATGGGGTATCTTACTTGTCAGCCACTCCTTTTGGTAGATCCCTTCTGAAAATCCTGAATTCCTCATTCCTTTCCATGGTGTACTGTCGAAAACCGATGGTTCTATCAACAACTGTTTCTTCTGTTCTGAGAGCTTGGATGGAACTAGATGTAGCAGTTGTTGTAAAGTACCATAAGAATCATTCATATGGGGGTAAGAATCCGACCTTATGAAACTATGTTTTTTGTGATTCAGCATTACTGAGTGTGTCAACTGAGGTAGATAACCGTACTCCTTGATCATTTGTACAATTGAAAATTTTGCTGACACATCTTCTTTCTCATGGTTCTGTCATTGCTGTTTCCAATACTTAGACTTCATGCTCGAACAAGAGACAATGGGTTGTTTCTTGGAACTCCAAGAAACAAGGTTTCCATCAAGAAAAAAATGCATAACCATATGTGAATCGGTGAGTCTCAAGAAATGAGCCCAATTAGCATCAGAATAATCCAGCACTTGGAGAGAACTAGCAGACTGAAAACCAAAGCCGAAATGTAGATTACCTCGAACGTATAGGAGAATCCGAGTGACAGCAGCAAAATGTTTGTCACGGGGATCCTGAAGATACTGATTGACCGTGTTGACTTCAAAAGCTAAGTCAGGACGAGTAACTGTAAAAAAACTGAAGGGGCCCAACAAGAGAGCGATAAAGAGTCGAATTCCAAAACTTTTGGGTTGGTGGAGCTGTGAAACTGCGAGCCTGGCACAAAAGGAGTAGATACCAGGGCAACATCAGACATCCTGGCACGAGTGAGAATATCCTTGGCGTACTTTACTTGGCCGAGAAGTAAACCTAAGACTGTGGGTGTAACTTTCAAACCAAGAAAGTAGTGAAGAGTGCTCAAATCCTTGATGGCAAACTCCCGATGAGTCCGATCAATGAGCTATCGAAGAAGAGTCGAGTGGTTACATGTAAGGATAATGTCATCAACATAAACAAGAAGGTAAAGTAACGACGATCCCTGAGATAGAACAAAAAGAAAAATGTTGGTTGAGCTTCATAGAAACTTGAGTTGAACCAAGTAGGTGCTGAATTACTGAAACTGGGCATGCAGTGCTTGCTTAAGACCATAAATGGTCTTACACAAGCGACATACATAATCCAGATGGAGCGGATCCTTGTAACCAATGGGATGCGCGGTATATAGACTAGATTGTCGAATATGCCATTGAAAAAGGCGTTCTTGACATCCAGCTGATATAGGGCCCAGGAATGCATCGTAGCAATAGCCAGAACAATATGAACCATGAAGGCTTTGACCACGGGGCTGCGAGTGTGATCAAAGTTAAATCACGAAATCTGCAAAAAAACATTCGCAACAAACCTAGACTTATGACGCTCAACAATGCCATTTGGATGATACTTCAGTATATAAACCCATTTGGAGCAAAAAATGTTGACATCCGATGGGCGGGCACCAAATCCCAAGTGGGCTGTACACGAATACGATCGGGGCTATTCAGCATAGAGATTATTCTGACATCATTGTTCACGGTCTTACTGTTGCCTTACTTGCTCAGTCGGAGCCTACTGATTATTGTACTGCTCTTCAGGATCCATCTTGGGTTTCTTATATGGATAATGATTCTTATATAGGCTAAATTAGATAACATTGATAGAGGCACGTAAGTCAATTATGGCATTCTTCACCAACTTACCTCCTACAGAAATATGGATTGAAAATATTCCGGGGTCATCACATTTTTGAGGCGTGTTCTTATGAGCTAAATGGGCTATTCCCCCTATTTTCAATTGACCTACATTTCTAGTTGGTTTGTTCCTTCTTTTAGTGCAAGAATTTTTCAAATGATAGCAAGAATTAGAATCCTAACTTCAACCTTCTCGAGGACTTGGAGGATTTGAGCTTCATTGGTTAGGACATGGCGACGAAGGGTTTACCCTTGCCTCGGTGGTGGGGAGCTCCCCTGAGGGATTCTCATCAACTACTTTCTCTTCTTCTTTGAGGTTGGTCTTGTTGATTTCCACCAATTTTTCATCAACTTGCACAAACTCCTTCTCGCACGTACCTTCTTCTCGCTTCTCAATATCAAGGCACTCACGTTGCGTGGATTAACCTCAGGTTGTGATGGTAGCTTGCCGGATTCCTTAGTCTCAAGCCGACTCACCAAAGTGGCAAGTCCATTTAAAGCAGTGTCAGGTGACTTCTTTATCCATACATAGGCACCGGTATAATTATTTCATACTGGTGCTGACTTCACCCCTCATTAAAAAAATGGGATCTTCATAAGCTATGCCTCCCCATCCAAGAAGTTAGACAAAAAAATCTTCCCTACTTTCACCATCACTACATTAAGCAAAGGTTTCACAAAGAATAAGACAAGTACATTTACATAATTCACCATTTTCTAAAGAAAATTGGTTATAAAAGCATTGTGACAATGTCTTATTCAATGGGATATATAATATGTTACAGCCTAGGATGCAATGATGTATGTATCACTTGTGAAGATCAATTAAAATAGGTTTTTGTTGGATGTCATTGAATGTTTTTTCATGTTTTAAACACAACTATTGTTCATGTATTTTGATGCATGCAAGGTGTTTGTTAAAATTCTTAAGTTGACCATGTAGGAGATGACACTAAAAACTCCATTGAATAGGACTAGCAAGGCATCCCCTTCTTCCTCGGGCTTCAATCCTATATTAATTAACAAGACAAGATGTTTTTGTCAGATGATGCAAGAGTTTTCGAACAAACTTAGAGACCACAATTATCCGGAGAGGAGAGCGGAAACATCTCGTTGTTTTAAAGAATCTATCTGCATATTTGGGTGGGAAAAACTCTATGACACACCTGCTACGTTTAATATCAGTATCACGAGTGAGTTCTATACTGATTTGAGGTGTGGTTTAAGGTGGGATGAAGCATTCCGTGAAGGAAAAATGGTGCCTTTGACATCTGAAGCCATAAACGATGATTTAACTATTGTTCTCAACTAGGAGGATGAATTTCTTGCATTCCATAACAAAGATGATGACATTTATGATTATGATGATCCAATTGGGAAGGAGATCTTTAAGGCGGTTACTAGGGATGGAATCAATGTCGATTCACTTGTTAGACTGGGTTGGACCAAGATTCCAAAGAAACCCTGATGCCCGAGATGAATGGATGGTATCACTTTGTAGCATCTCGAATGGACCCAGTCACAGTGAACATGGAGATGCAAAAATTGAGGCACACATATTTGTACGCAATTGGGAAAAATCTTTAATGGAATGTAGCTCATTGAATCGTGAACAGATTGAGAGAGGAATCGAAGAAAACCGGTTGTGACAGTTTTTGAAGCCTCATCTCCTCACTATACACCAAAGAGGGTATCCCTCACTATCTGCATGACATATATGGGAAACCAATAGGTAAGATTATTGTAGACTTCTTCTAAAAACAGGATCATGACAATATGGTCCCATCATTGGAATCTAGAATCGCAGCGTTGGAGGCAGGTGTTCAAAATATGCTTAAAAAATTAAATTATCAAAGATCTTGGTGTGATCACATGGTTAAGGTTTTTAGCTATCAATTCCCCGATGTGGTTAGCCTTTCTCTCTTAGTTCTATTTTCTCTTTGTTTTCGCCCAAGGGCATTGAATCCAATGAAATATTTGGCTTCAATTCTTACGGAGTAGTTTATTTGCTTGGGGATTATATTTTTGTTCATGACTATATAGTTTTTTGTGAGATTCTAAGATCTCCCTATATTTGTATGCTTATGAACATTATGTTGGTTTGTTTATTAAATTCTTGTTAATTGCATGATTGTTACACTATGTTGGCATACATCTTAGTCTACTTTCATGTTGTAACATTTATAGATGTCCCCTGGGGAGTGAAACCTTGATGTAATAGGGGGAGTGAGGGTCTATTGACCGTATGAGTGTATGCATGTGGGTTGTGAGTCACTGTTCCGATGACCGTACACTAGTTAGCTGGACTAGAGTTCGAAAGGTTACAGATAGAGATAGCTTAGTAGCAACTAGGATTGGCGTAATTCGACTCATGTCGTTGCAACCATAGAGTCGAGCTTAAGGTGCCAATTCCTTTTCCTCTACAGGCCTAGGGAAAATTATTTTTAGTGGAGTGCCTGAGATGTAATTCTTCTCGGGAAATGAATAGAACTGCACAACGGCGGGAATGTTGTTGCACTTCCCCAATTACGGATGCGGTACTGGTGGAAGAAAACAAGAGAACCTTTATGTGACAGATAGAAGGCAGTGTTGACCACCGATCACACTATACGATATAAGCATTAGGATAGGTTTATAGGTCTTGGACTTGATTGAATCTAGATCGATACATACCCCAAGTGCTAGTTTTATATAGTTTAATATCTTCTATCTTTGCATGCTTGTAGTTGTTCGATAACCTTCCTTCCCCAAACCCTGTTTTGTGATACTATCAATTCCTAACACTTGATCGGATTGATGACCCGATCGCACATGTGTTTAGTTAACCTTTAAGTTCCTAGCATCTTTGTGGATGACCTTATAATTGCTACTATCTACCTTTTTGGTAGCTTAGTAGTAAGAACGGGAGCAAATATATAAATTTATGTCTTTGTAAAGCGCTATGTGGGTTAATCCTATCTCTTGTAAGGTTGACATTTTTAACAATCCCACATAGTGCGGATTAAATTTTTGCGCCATTGTCAGGGATGCTAGTATAAATACTTAATTGTTAACTCGCATAGTAATTGGTTGAGTTGTTTGTTTCTTTGTTTGTGTTTTTGTTTTCTAGTTTAGTTGGTTTTTCTGTTGATCCTTTGTGATAGCTATTCCATTTACTCCTAATATTTTTGCTAGTGTTTGTCTTTGGTTTGTTATTTTCTAGTTTTTTATTTATAGTACATAACTATACCACGAACTTAGGACTTTACACTACTTACCGGATAACGTAGGTGGTTGGAGAAGGAGAGGAGGAGAGCTAAGGTAGAGGTTCCATAAGGACCAACCGTAGTAGTTGAGGAGATTGTAGAGATGACGGAGGACAATCGCACACTTAGGAAGTTGATAGCTCCAAACTTGGAGAATAAACCCCTATGCATTGTCTTCCCACCTTTTCCACTTAATCTGACTTGCAAGTTGAAGAGCGGCATGATCCTACCATGGGATGGACGGTGAAGACTCAAACAATAATTTTCAGAGTTTCACCTAGTATGCACTAGCATGAAGCCACCCGGAGTTTTAGAAGAAGACTACAAACTTTAGGGCATTCCATTTCTCACTGTGAGACGCAGCCAAGGATTGACTATATTATCTTCCACCCAGGTGCATCACTTCTTGGATGGACATGAAGTGGAGGTTCCTTGAAAATTACTTTCCGGCTTCCAAGTATGAAAAATAAGCATCTTTCCAACATTCACAATCAGTGAACGAGTCCCTCTATGAGTATTGGGAGCAGTTCAAGAGATTGTTGGCAAGTTTCCCCTACAATCCTTTCAAACAAGGTGATTTGGTGTACTAATTCTTTGAAAACCTTTGCAACGAGGATATGAGAATAGTCAATGTGGAGTGCAATGACGCCATAGCCAACATGAGTCCAAAGGATGCAATGACATTATTCAAGGAAATGGCCAATAGGACAAGAAAATTTAACACCCAATCCCGTGTGAAGAGTTTAGATGAGCTGACTCACTCTCGTAAGTTGGAAGAGCAAGTTCAAGCACTTTCATTGATGATGAAAGAGTTTATGAAGGGGAGAGCTCAAGTCAAGGTGTGTGGTATGTGTAGTCTTGATCATCCTACCGATACATGTTCGCAAGTGGTAAAATATTTTGAAGAGGTGAAAGCGTTGGAATTTAATGATGAAGATAGGAAACAATTTTCTAGGGGGCAACAACAAGGGTTCTGAGGGAACCAAGGTGGAGATAGATGCTCTGCACCTATATGCATGCGTTAACCAATGCATTTGACCCATTTGTTATTATGTTTTGTTTGGTTGATTTCTAGTTTTAGTTAGATTTACATTACAGATGTTTTAGACGACCGTTGTTGGTTTTCTTATCTAAATCCTGTGTTTTGTAGACTTATTGGATGTAATGGACACTTAGTCCTCCCGAGCACCTAGATATTCTTTTGTGAGCTTAGTAGTAGGTTGCTCATGAGCACTTTGGCTTAATCTTGTAGAAGGCCATCTACAAGGGTGGTAGTAGATATTAGAAGACCATTTGCAAGGATTGTAGTAGACAGAAAGTCACGGGTCAAACGTGGTAGTAGATGGTATCAAGCAAAACAAATAAGGGAGTCAAAGTTCAAATTCTTCAAGACTTGGCACGACACGCCAGCCAACACAGGCCATGCCAACCAACATAGTCGTGCCAGGGAAAATCATCATGGTTCGTGCCAGAAGACACGACCACATCACAAGTTCTCACCATGAGCCGTATCATCCAACATGGCTCGTGCCAGCTCTACCTTTGTGCTGCTAAGTATGGACACGAGCCGTGCCCTTTAACACGACATGTGTTGTTTCAATTCTAACATGTAAAGATCAGCCCATAGGGCGTGACATTCTACAAGGGCGCATCATTATTTTTCTCAGAAATTGACTCCCTCCTGACGGTCTACAAAGACTCACACGACCCGCACTATTCAATCGACCGAGAAGGACTCTCAGCTGACGAGCCATGCCAAATGAAGTGGGCACACACTTAGAAGACCGAGGAGAAGGCCCATCTGGCAGTCCATGTCAGCTAGCACGACCTATGCCACATCTAACCAGCACGGTTGTGCCAGAGCTAGGTAGCACGGGTCGTGCCATAGCCAGCCAACACGGATGCCCTCGACACCACTGCCCTCGTCAACTGCAGCTGCTAGGGTTTTTGGCCTCATTTTTTGCCTTTTTCAAGGCCTTATTCCCTACTAATATATATAACAACCTATGTATACACTACAGAAACATAGCCTTTTACCTTGGTTCTGTAGGACTTTTAACCTCGGGTTTTAGTCAAAAAAACTGAGGTAAATACACCTGAAGTAAAAAATTAGTTTTTACCTCGGTTTTGAACCGAAGTAAATAGTAACTTTTACCTCAATTTTAGACCGAAGTCAGTAGCTTTTGTGACCAATGTTGGTCAAAGCAAGAAAGCCAACGATAGGAAAGCATAGCTGCGACTTCATTAAAATTAATGTGGACATCACATGCATGCGACATCAGCTATAATAAGAAGGCGGAGGATGAGAGAGGAAATACTACGAATTCGTCAAAGATGATGGGGTTCTAGTAAGAGTGATGTCATAGACAATGTTTAGCGACATCGTGAGCTTTGGGGCATCCATGTTGTGTGCTAGCTGACGTGGAAAGGTGACGAATATGGTGTTGTTTTGAATGGACAATGTCGCCAAAAATAATGATGTAAACATATGCAACGTCGGTATTGTGTCATTAGCTCTATAGGTTTGTGCGACATTGCAGTTTAATTGGAAAGACATCGTTCCTCTTATAATATTATTTAATTCAATATTTGATGACACAAACAATCTCGTCGATAATCGTTACATGATATTTAAGATGCGATAAATCGTGAAATGGTTTAGCATCATACAACAATCAATTGTTTTTCAATGAATGTGGGAGAGATTGACATGTTAAAGCCAACAAAACTACAACATATATTACAAATACATGTTATAATATATTAAAATATATAAAGTTGATATGAAATTGAAAGATTAATTATATTCAACCTCCATTTTATACATTGTACGACATTAAGACATTAAGGGCAACTAGTGAAACGAAAAGTCAGTCCATCTAGATACATGCGGAAAGTCCATCAATATATCTATTTGTTCCAATTTAAACCAATACACTAGAAAACAAAATTTATGTTATTGTTGGGCGGAGTCCAGAAATGCACATAATATAGTCATACATAGATGACATTAATATCAAAATATGGAAATAATTATTGATCTGAATAAAGTCCATGTCATACACATAAGAGACCAATGTTGCATAGACCGAGTGAAGATCGACTTCAGATATTCATAGACATTTCAATAATTTATATACCTATGAGACTTCATTATATGTTCGGTACCATATAGGATGGAGCGATTAAATATGACCGACGTCGCACATTCATACTGTGTTCATCCGAATGTAAGCCTTTTTTACTAACTCTTTACAAAAATGACATTATATTGGGGGAAAAAACAACATACAGTTATAAAATATAGCACAATCATCATAATTCATGAAAATATTTAATCTTTAATGAGTTAGGAAAAAACATACACAAGGTATAGTAAAAAAATTACTAAATGAACATGGAGTGGATGTAAAACTACCTCAATTAATTTGAACCCGGAGATGCTCCATCCTTGGATACTTTTGTTGTTTGAGAGAAGAAATTTGATTGAAACTTTCATTGTTGAAATTTTGTGAATGGATAGGATAGTGTAGAGTTGGGTTTGTAGGATTTGTGTTAGAGATGTGAAATGGGAGTTAGTACTGAATATTGTTGACTTGGAGTAGGGATGGAGGGAATTTTTTTTTAATTTTTTAGCTGAAATTTTTGGTTCCCGATGGAAATTTAAGAATGATCGACGTCGGTCAATCTTCGGTTCAAGTTTCATTCTTTATGACACAGTTATGACACGCCTATTAGGGTCATAGTCTAATTTCCAAAAATTATAGTAAAATACTACGGTTTAAGATTGTGGCCCCTTTCGTTGACCCGTTTATGACCAAATTGGAACATTGTCATCAAAATTTGAATAAAATCATGGTATCTCCAATTTTGCATTTTGACCTCTCTCACTTCCTTAGAGGGACCTAAGTGCAAAAAATAACCGAGAAACATTTGCACATATATTTCCACAAGTTCCAGAGGTTTCACAACTCACAATAACCGAGAGTAATAAAGAAACTGGTCTTATTGCACATAGACTTCCACAAGTTCTTATGACTGACCCTTGTATACTTCTAAGTAATCATTTAAAATTTACTCTAGATCACGTACTAGCACTTTCTAAAAATTGATGGATGGAATTTTATTATTTATTATTTCATAAAAAACCAAGAATATAAAATTCCAGGTGATTCTATATGTGGCATTAATTATCGTTATCATAACGCTTATCGTAAGGGTGTTAATGGAATACTATAAAAATAGCCAGACGATTACCCTGGTTCACGCTCATCTTAGAAAGTTTGTGTAATTTCCATATGAAACATTTGTCATTTTCTTCCAATGCATAGCTCTTAAGCGTGGTGAACATGCAAGGAAGTTTGAGCCATAGTGTAATTTCCCCAAAGTTTTGTCATGTACTGTTTGTGAATAATTTGGGCCCATTCTATTTGCCCGTTCATGCCCAACTAGGAACATAGTACTCGTGACAATGTGAATAAGATAATGATATCTTCAATTTTGTATTTTGACCTCTCCCACTTCCTTGGAGGAACTTAACTGCAAAAAATTAAAAGATCACCGGTTCTTCCAAACTCGATCCCGATCGTCCCGAAAAGAAACTTTGTTATCCCTAGTCGAACTCATAATAACCGAGAGTAGTAAAAATTGGTCTTATTCCACATGTACTTTCACAAGTTTTTACGACTGACCCTCGTATATACTCTTAAGTAATCATTTAAAATTTACTCTAGACCATGAACTAGTGCTTTCAAAAATTAATTGATGGAATTTTATTACTTTTATATTTCATAAAAAAACTAAGTATATCAAATTTCAGGTGATTCTATATGTAGCGTTAATTATCGTTCTCACAATCCAAATTGTAGCGTTGCTAAAGTGTCAGATTTTTTTTCTAACTACGAAATGTAAATGCGACATCGAGCTTTTGTGGTTTTAATCTATCACTGACCAGGCCTGAAGATATTTTTGGTTTGAGCCGCTTGTCTAATTCAGCCCAGTAATAATTACATGCGAAGTCACGTATGCGACAATCACACCTCACATTTGTTTATTGGGTTTACGACATCGGCTATTGTCGGTTCGATTCTCCCCTGGTCTATATTTGGGCCTGGACATATATGTGGGCCAAAATATATGAATGACGACGTTGCAGTTTATTTAATGTTTGTGTCTTCATATGCGACCTATGCTGCGATGTCGCACATCTGTTGAAAAGACCGCATTTCACGATGGGTATATATATTGGCCACCGTCCTACCCCTTCTCATTCCCAACTGATGATGTTACACCAAAACCTAACTATGGTAAGGATTTTCCAAAAAATTGATGATGTTCTTTTCGTCTTTGAGGGAATTCTTTCATTGCCCATTTCATGATTTTATAACATTCACAATGCATGAGTTGTTCAATTTCGTTGTGTGAATAGGTTTTGGGTTTATCTTTTTTTGTTTGGAATTTCTTTACAAGGTCTTGGCTAGTGATAGGTTTTAGGGAACTGTTGTGGTACTCATTCTTGCTGCTTATTAATGTCATGTTATTGTTTGTGTTGTGATTTTGATGTTAATTGAGATTTTTAGGGTTTTAGGCCTGTTCATGTTCGAGTCGCACAAAATTTTGGCTCTGTCGATTGGCCGTGTGATGTTTTAAATTCATACACATGAATCTGTGATGTCACCAAGAACACAAATGTCTAGACAAAATGTCTGCGACATGAATACAAAATTGGCCAATACCTATTGTCTTTATTAGGTTCTTCACTGTTTCACTAATTGTTCCATGTTCCCTTGTTTCTCAGATGGCTCGAATGAAACAGGCAGTCAAGAGGTCAAGGGAAAATACCACGAGAGCAGGTTTATCGCACACCAAGAAGGAAAAGACAATGACCACCGCTTCACTGTCATCATGGGACAACATATGCTTCGTCCATCGCGCACCAAGGAGACACACCAGCATTTTGAAATGATCCATAGCTAAAAGATTAAAGGCGTTCTGGGTGATGAATCCTCAAGATGTGGAGTGAATTCACATCGATGTTTTCCTCCAATCCTTCTAACCATAAGAAATTGAGGGTTTGATATTCCTGGACAAACCGACATATGATACGGAGGTCAATGAGTTCTACGCCAATTTCACTCAGAGATTGACTGATATTTATAGTATAAGAGTGAACGGGGTGGACATGGAGATGATGACATAGTTCATCAATCAAGTGATTAGGTGCACAATCGATGGGGAGGATCGGTCAGAGGTTGAGCCTCTATAGCTGTACGTCCGGGACAATTGGCCTCCACTTGTCACTGAGAATGATCAAACTGGAGCGCTTGACCCCAACCAAATGGTGGAGAAGTACATCAAAATTAAAGTGCGGAATGGGTTCATCCAACCGAGATGAATCAAGATTGATGTCCTCAATTTTGAGAAGAGAATGATCTATAATATAATTGTACAAATACTGATCCTGTCCGGACATCCCTTGGAGTTCATGATCAACGAGGCCATCATATACTACCACATTATGGAGAAGAAGGTAGTAGATCTTAGGTACACCATCATCCAAAAGATTCAAAAAGGGGCCATCACAAAGAAGAGTCATGAACTCCCTTAGGCAATGTCATCACCGCCATTCTGGAGAAGAAGAAGGTTCCCATCAAATCAAAAGCGAAGATCCAGCCGAAGTACTACGATGCGAGCTACTCCGGGCATAAGATTTGGCATTGGGAGGAGAGGACCTAGATTGATCAAAACATCCCTAAGGGAAATCTGGATCACGTGCCTCCCACACCCGAACCCGGGGCTACTCCATCGACATCCACACTCTTGCCCTGCGATCGAGTATGGAAGTTTTTACGTTTTATGGCTATTCACAATTTATTATTATTTTATTTAATTTAACTTATTTCCCCCACAGGCCATAAACATAGCTCCTGGGGCATCTTCCTGAAGGATGTGGTCAAGACTAAGGCCCCTAGCGCAGTGCAAAGACAACAACATGCTAAAGATTATGGAAGAATTGGTGACGCTAAAGACTATAATTGCAGGAGCGATCAATGCACCTGGAGATGGGGTTCTTGGGGATGATGAGGTTGGCCTAAAAATTATAGATGATAAAGAAGGGTCTAGCACAAACGATACCGAGTCTTCCACTGAAGTGTCAGAGGCTAATTCTCAAGACAATGGAAATAGTTCATCGGCAGACAATGTTATCCCACCCTGGTTACCACCCCATTGATTTCCATGGATGTTAGTTTGTCATGCATGATGATGAATTTCTTTTTGGATTTTATTGGGATATTTTGTCTTTTATTTGATAATTTTTAGTTTGATTGGATGTTCTCTGGATATTGTATGGCAGCATTAATCCCTCCGTCCTAGCTCTAACTGCACACTTACTATTTGATACTATTCTCTATCAAACTTTGACTGCATATATGAGTAGATATATAAGCAATAATATCATCACATGAGATATTGTTGGATTCGTTATAACAAGTAGTTTCTCAAAAGTAAATTTTTGTTTCCCAGTATTATACATACTTAAACATATTAATGGTTAGACAAGTTTCTTGATGAACTTGAAAAAGATTATGTTACAAACCCTAGAGTATATGTCAGTGGCATGGACACCTATTTTCCATATAGGCTCTTCATCCCAAATGCAAAAATCGGCTACAACCTCAGCCACACTTCTTCCTTCCTGTCTAAAATGCATTGTTGAATTTACCAAGATTTTTTTATGAAGAGTTATTGGTTTAAATTTATTTAATTCTTATTTGTCAATTACTATTTGATATATACACAAATCAGTCATAACATACTATAGTTTTGTTTCCCCAATAAGCACAAATCACAAGTTTAGTAAAGGTAAAAAATAGGCCTCGATCTTAAAGTTACATCCTAAATTTAAAATAAACCAATTTTATATCTACACCAAAAAGTTTTTGCACACCTAACCTGCAGCCCAAATTAGAACGTTGATACACAAATCCACTAGATCAAACAATCGCAAAAAATTCTCAATCAATCCCTTTATCTTTTGTGTGTATCTGAGGATGTGCATTCATTTGAGAACTCGTTTCATAGCCAGCCAAAGGCCCGAAGACCTACCCATAAGTATCAAAGTTCTCCTCCATAACCTGTAAACACAATATCTTACGCCCTGTATCACACGATCCCCTGAAATTTGGCACGTATGACTTAATCGAGTAATATATCGATTTGTGGGAGTGGCTCCATAATTAGGAGATGTTCCAATTTGAGGTTCAAGTGAGTTGGCTCAAAGAATGCACATTATGTTATGCCTAATTATGCTCAAACAATGCACTGCAATATACATTCACCAATTCCGCCAAAAATTCCCAATATTTTTAAAAATATAATTAGTACAAGAGGAATAAATTTTGAACCTTAATCCAAATCCATGTTTGTTATTATGAGAGAATAACTTAACTTATAAAAACAAATGTTTTGATAACGTGCAATTTTTGAGCAAGGATATTTGAAACTAGGATTACCAAATGTGTAATCTTTGCACATTGTCGGGTCAAACGTTGTTATGGAAAAAATTGCACCAAAAACACAAAATATTGAACACACTTTTTTCACCCAATTTTTTCATTCATTTTAACATAGTTTAGTGCAATTGAATTTTATAGATTATCACATTCATGTTCCATGCTAAGTTTATTAATTCAAATAAAATATATTTAAATGAGCGGCTCCATAATTAATAGTGCCTAATTATTTTGAAATGCAAAGAATGATGAAAATATTGTTTATAAAAAAATAAACGGTAATTTCAGTTCAAGGTTTCTTAATTTTCTCATCCCCCCTAGTGAAAAATGAACCCTCTCATGCAACAACTTGAGAATGTGAATTTCTTTTAGAGTTTTCCAGTGAAGCAAAAGAGAGGACACTCTAAAATTTTGTATTAGTGACTCGAAGTTGTTAGCTTCTTGGTCTGACTTTATGTTGATGTTCAACCCGAAGAGTTAGAGTATTGAGATGTTCCTTTGGTGAGCATGGTTGGTTGCGATACTGGCCCACGATGAAGAGGAATTACAATGAGATATCAGATAGGATTGTTCACCATTACACCATTTCAACTGGGGAACGTGTTGTTGCCTTGATCTTGCACTTGCACTGACTCCTGTTAAGCTCCAAGATTTTCAAAATGGGTTCATGATGCTAATAAAAAAAGTAACAACATGGCTAATGGCTCTGCAACCACGATATCTTTGTGTTTTCTTTAGGAAAGTGATGTAGCATCATGTTTCACTTGAAAAAATCGTGAATACCCATTGGATAGACTTAATGGTTGCAAAAAAAATGAACTACATGCTCTCTTTCCATGATAGAACTAATTCAACAGGGACATCAAACAAGACTCTTGTCTATGGAAGCTGGTGTCGGGGCATAAGTTTAACACTTTTAAAAAAGGCATTCTAACTCATTATAGTGTGGTAATTGTGTGTTAACTATATCTATTACCATGTGAGTAAATTGTCGTTCAATTGGAAGTCACATGTGGTAGTTAATCTTTTAATGGTATGAATTATTTAATTTACATTAAAAAATATATATAATGGCCAACTGAACATTTTATATATACGGAAGATAATACTACAAAATAATTTTTTATCTTCCATTTAATAATCAAATATTTCATTCTTGTAAAGATAATTTCTTATGAAGGTTTATTGGGTTAAATGCATTAATTTAAATCATTGTTACTTATAATTTTATATAATTTGTAAAATGTATTTTTTGTCATGCTATACATTTCCAAATAAATAGACGTTCTTAATTATGAGGTTGCTCCTCAATGTATAATATAAACATAGTGTGGACCATGAGCGCGATGATCAAAATGACCAAATTGCACCAAGCCATATTAAAAAGGAAGCAAAAGGAAAATTCCATAAAAGAACAATTGTTTCCTTGATTTCGGTGCAAAGGCTACCATAATATCGATTTGACATACCACATGCAAAACTTATACATTTGGTAATGCAAGTTTCAAATATCATTGCTCGAATATTGCACGCTATTGAACATTTATTTTTATTAGTAAATTTCCTCTCATAATAAAATGTACCTTTTTAAATTTTATTTTAAGGTTTAAAATTAATTCCTCTACAATTGATAATTTTTAAATGATAGGTGTCTTCTTTTTTTTGGGGGGGGGGGCGAATATACAATAATGTGTAGTTGTTTAGAAAAATTAGGCATAGCATAACATAAATTATTTGAGCAAAATATGAATGATATGACGTGCTTTATTTATTATTCACATACCTCAACATGCTCAGTGAAAATTTGAGGTTTCTTATTGCAATGCATAAACAAGAAATTAGGTAAATATATTTGTCTTCCAGTAATTAGTTCCTTATTTGTATTTGAAACCTCTCTATAAACCTCCACTTCAAGTAGTATTTTTCTGCACTGTCACATGTTTGACTAAGAATCCAGATGGATAATCATTGCTATTTTGAAACTTCCCATCCATACTAATGCCACCCAATTGGTGTACACAAACTTCAAGTGAACACTTGGCATTTTATAAAAAAGATAAATCATGATAATACAAAGAAATGAATGATATTTTAAGGGCCTCGCTGAATTCTGTGTCACCAAATAAGATTTTTTTTGTTATACTGCATAGGCTTCAGATAAGAAGTAGCTGAAATGAAGAGGGCTTTGTAAGTATTTGTTCCAAATACCATTGATGGCGTTCCATATGTCATATGTTTGGATTTCATACCCTTGAATGTAGTTCAGATCTTTAATATTCTCTTCATCCATGATGTAATATGCATAAGAAAAAAATGGTACATTGGTTTGCGAAAAAACCCTAGAGCATGTGTCGATGGCATAGATACCTATTTGGTCATGTAGGCTCTGCATCCCAAACGCAAAATTCAGCTATCACCTCACGCACGCTTCTTCCTTAATGTCTAAAATGCATTGTTGAATTTTCCAAGAATTTTTATGAAGAGTTATTGGGTTAAATGTATTTAATTCAATCTTTGTCAGCAAAGGTAAAAATAAGTTCATGATCTTAAGTTTACATCCTTAATTTAAAATAAACCAATTTTCATCTACACCAACAAGTTTCTGAACACCTTACATGGAACCCAAATCAAAGCATTGATACACACATTCTCCAGATCGAACAATCAGGAACACTTCTCAATCCATCCTCTTAGCTTTCGTGTGTACCTTAGGGTGTCTGTTCACTTGAGAAACCTTTTCAGACCTAGCCAAAGGCGCAGAAATCTACCATAAGTATCAAAGTTCTCTTGCATAACCAATAAAAGAAAATTCATACGCCCAACATCACACCTGCCCCTTAAATTTAGCATGCATGACTGAATCGAGTCATCATATCAATTTATGGGAGTGGCTCCATAATTAGGAGAGGTTCCAACTTGAGGTTCAAGTGAGTTGGCTAAAAAAATGCACGTTATGTTATGCCTAATTATGCTCAAATAATGCACTGCGATATACATTCACCATTTCCACCAAAAATTACCAATGTTTAAAAAAATATAATTAATACAAAAGGAATAAATTTTGAACCTTAATCCAAATCAATGTTTGTTATTAAGAGAGATAAAGTTAACTAATAAAAACAAATTTGTGATAACGTGCAATTTTTGAGCAAGGATATTCGAAACCGGGATTACCAAATATGTAAGCATTGCATGTTGTTGGGTCAATTGATGTTATGGTAAACCTTGCACTAAAATCACGAAAAGTTAACTTCACATCTTTCACCCAAATCATTTTTGGTCCTATTTAACACATCTCAGTGCAATTTATTTTTTTAAAGTATCACATTTCTTTTCCATGCTAAGTTTATCAATTATAATAAAATACTTAAAGGAGTGGCTCAATAATTAAGAGTGGATAATTATTTGGAAATGTCAATAATGATGAAAAATAATCTTTACAATACAAAACTATATCAAATAGTAATTTCAGTTCAAGGTCTCTAATTTTCTCATTCCCCTAGTGAAAAATGAACCCTCTCATGCATCAACTTTAGAATGTAAATTTCTCTTAGAGTGTTTCGGTGAAGCATAAGAGAGGGAACCCTAAAATTTGGAAGGGATGATTAAAGTTGTTAGCTTCTTGGTCTTACTTTCTTTTGACGTTCAACTAATTAAAGAGCTAGAGTATTGATATGATCCTTGGGGGACCATGGTTTGTTGCAATACTACCTTACGGCCAAGTGCAAATACAGTGAGATCTTAGATATGATCGTTCACCATTGAATCATTTCAACTGGGGAAAGTGTAATTGCCTTGATCTTGCACTTGCACTGACTCCTGTTAACATCCCAGAACTTGAATATGGTTTCATGACGCCAAAAAAACATGTGGCAACATGGCTAGTGGTTGTGCAACCATGACATCTTTGTGTTTTCATCCTCTTTCACTTGAAACATTGGTGAATCCCCATTGGATCGACCTAATGGCTACAAAATAGCATGAACTACATGCTCTCTATTCATGATAGATCTAATTCCACTGGGACATCAAACAAGGCTATTGACTATGGAAATTGGTGTCGGGCCTGGGTTTAACTCTTTCTTAAAAATGCCTTCTAACTCATTATAATGTTCTAATTGTATATTAACTATATATATATTGCCATGTGAGTAAATTGTCAAAATGGTGCTTACTTTCAATCATAAGTCACATTGTGATAGTTTATCTTTTAATGGTATGAATTATTTAATTTACATTTTGCAAATAATTATAATTTCCAATTGAACATTTTCTATAAAAGAAGATATTACTAGTAAATAATTTTTAATCTTCCATTTAATAATCAAAAATTTAATTCTTGTAAAGCTAGCTAACTTCTTATGAAGAGTTATTTAAATAAATTTATTTATTTAAATCATTGCTACTTACAATTTGATATAATATTTATAATCTTAAAGCGTATTTTTGGGCATGCTATACATTTTCAAATAAATAGCCTCTCTTAATTATAAGGCTGCTCCTAAAAGTATTTTATAAACACAGTGAGGAACATAAATATGATAATCGAAAAGACCCAATTGCACCAAGCCATTTTGAAAAGGAAGCAAAAGGAAAAAATTCAGAAAAAGAACTACTGTTTCCGTAATTTCAGTGCTACGTCTACCACAATATTGATTTATTATGCCACATGAAAAATTTAGACATTCAGTAATCTAAGTTTCAAATATCATTACTCGATTATTGCACGCTATTAGACATTTGTTTTTATTAAAAATTTCTCTCTCTCATAATAACAAATACCTTTTTTGATTGTAAGGTTAAAAATTAATTCCTTTAAAATTGATAAAATTTTAAACAATAGGTTTTGGGGGGGGGGGTGTGTAGTGAATATACAATAAAGTGCAATTTTTGAGCAAAATCAGGCACTACATAACATGTATTGTTTGGGAAAAGTATGAATAACATGATGTGGTTGTATATTATTCGCATACCTCAACATGCTAAATTAAATCTTAAAGTTTCTTATTGTAATGCATAAACAAGAAATTATGCAGTCATTTTTGTTCGACTTAGTTCCTTATTTGTATTTGACACCTCTCTGTAAAGCTCCACTTTAAGTAGTATTTTCCTGCACTATAACAGGTTTGACTAACAATTCAGGTGCTAATCGTTACTGTTCAGAAACTTCCCATCCATAAAAATGTCACAAACTTAGTGTACACAAGATGCTAGTGGACATGTAGTATTTTAAAAAGAAGGAAAATCATGATAATATGAAGAAATGAATGATATTTTAAGTCCCTCGCTGAATTCACTGTCACCAAATAAGATTTTTTTGTTTACTTAATAGGGTTCCGATAAGAAGCAACTGAAATGAAGATGGCTTTGTAAGTATTTGTTCCAAATACCATCATGGGCGTTCCAGATGTCATATATTTGGATTTCATACCCTTTAATGTTGTTTTGAAATTTAATTTTTTTCTTCATCCATTATCTAATACGCATAAACAAAAAAAGGTACATTGGTTTCCCAAAAAATATCCCAGAGCATGTGTCAGTGGCATGGATACCTATTTGGATATATACGCTCTCCATCCCAAATGCAACCTTCAGCTACCACCCCACGCACGCTTCTTCTTTCCTATCTAAAATGCATTGTTGAATTTTCCAAGATTTTTTATGAAGAGTTATTGGGTTAAATGCATCCAATTTAGTCATTGTCAATTACCATTTGATATATATATATATATACACTCCCCCATCCTATAAATATTGGCTTACTTTCTATTTTCATCTTTCCCACAAGCAATAGCATACTTTGGAAACTACTTAAAATGACAAAGAATATGATGTTAAATTTCCACAATGTCCTCCTTAACTTTAACAAGTTTGAGAGTGGACCTACTAGTTTCCCGAAATATCCCTACTTTTCCACATTTATTCATTGGCATATAAGGTTACATAAAACTTTGATCCAAACACAATTAGGCCAATATTCTTGGGATAGAGGGACTATATTATTGTTTTGTCCCTGAATAAGCACAAATCACAGGTTTTTGAACACATGACATGGAACTCGAATCAAAACAATGATACACACATCCACGAGATCGAACAATCGCGAAAACTTCTCGATTCATCCTCTTAGCTTTCGTGTATATAGGGTGGCCGTGCACTTGAGAACACTTTTCAGACCCAACCAAAGGCACACAAAATCTACCCATAAGTATCAAAGTTCTCTTGCTTAACCAATAAAATAAAAATTCATATGCCCAACCTCACACCTGCCCCTTAAATTTGGCACGCATGACTGAACAAGTTATCATATCGATTTATAGGAGTGGCTCAATATTTAGAAGAGGTTCATATTTTAGGTTCAAGTGAGCTGGCTCAAAGAATGTACATATGTTATGCCAACTTATGCTCAAATAATGCACTGCAATATACACTCACCAAATCCGCCCAAAAATACTAATGTTTTAAAAAATATAATTAATATAAAAGGAATAAATTTTGAACCTTAATCCAAATCAATGTTGTTATTAAGAGAAAAAATTAATTAATAAAAACACATGTCTGAAAACGTGCAATTTTTGAGCAAGGATATTTGAAACTTGTATTGCAAAATGTATAAGCTTTGTATGTTGTCAGTTCAATTGATGTTATGGTAAATATTTCACCGAATCTTGAAGAATTAACTTCACTTCTTTCACCCAAATCATTTTCAATCCTTTTTAACATAGCTAAGTGCAATTGGTTTTTTAAAATTATCACATTCATTTTCTATGCTAAGTTTATTAATTATAATAAAATACTTAAAGGAGCGGTGAGTGGTTAATTATTTGAAAATGTCAACAATGATGAAAATAATATTTACAATACAAAACTATGTCAAATAGTAATTTTATTTCAATGTTTCATAATTTTCTCATCCCCCTAGTGAAAAATGAACCCTCTCATGCAACAACTTTAGAATGTAAATTTCTCTTAGAGTGTTCTGGTGAAGCACAAGAGAGGGCACCTTAACATTTGGTAAGGATTATTCGAAGTTGTTAACTTCTTGGTCTGACTTTCTGCTAACGTTTAACAAAAGGGCTAAAGTATTGAGATGATCCTTTGGAGACCATGGTTGGTTGCAATACTGCCTTATAGCCAAGAGCAACTACAGTGATATCTCAGATAGCATCGTTCACCATTGAACCGTTTCAACTAGGGAAAGTGTTGTTTCCTTGATCTTGCATTTGCTCTAACACCTGTTAAGCTCCCAGAATTTGAAAAGAGCTTCATGACGCCAGAAAAATATGTGGCAACATGGCTAATGGCCCTGCAACCACGACATTTTTGTGTTTGCTTTAGTAACGCGATGTGGCATCTTCTTTTACTTGAAACATCGGTGAAACCCCATTGGATCGACCCAATGGCTACAAAACAGCACGAACTGCATGCTCTCTATCCCTGACAGAACTAATTCCACAATGAAAGCTCCTATCAATGAAAGCTGGAGTTGGGGACTGGGTTTAACTCTTTTCAGAAAAGGCCTTCTAACTCATTATAATGTGCAAATTGTATACTAACTATATCTGTTGCCGTGCGAGTAAATTGTCAAAATGGTGCTTACCTTCAATCAGAAGTCACATTGTTGTAGTTTATCTTTTTATAGTATGAATTATTTAATTTACATTTTGCAAAAAAATATAATTGCCAATTGAACATTTTCTATATAAGGAAGATAATACTAGTAAATAATTTTTAATATTCCATTTAACCATCAAATCTTTAATTCTTGTAAAGCAAACTTCTTATGAAGAGTTGTTTTGATAAATGAATTTATTTAAATCATTTCTAGTTACAATTTGATAAAATTTATTTTTATTTGTAAAGTGTACTTTTTTTTGCATGCTTTAGATTTCCAAATAAATAGATGCTCTTAATTATGAGGCTACTCCTAAAACTATTTTATAAACATAGTGTGGAACATGAATCCAATGATCAAAAAGACCCAATTGCACCAAGCCATTTTAAAAAGGAAGAGAAAAGAAAATTTTGGAAAAATAACATTGTTTCCTTGATTTTAGTGCTTAGGTTACCACATTATCGATTTTGGAGTAACGATACAAACTGTCACCATCGGTGAATTGTTTTGCAGTAACGATAGTTACTAACGGGTTTGGAGAACCTAATAAATCTCTCTCCGAATAACATGGGTTTATATATAAAAAAAACTACATTATCGATTTAACACACCACATGCAAAACTTACACATTTTGTAATCCAAGTTTCAAATATCATTGCTCGAATATTGAAGGCTATTAGACATTTATTTTTATTTTTAAATTTTCTCTCTCATAATAACAAATACATTTTTTTTATTGTAAGGTTAAAAATTAATTCCTCTATACCAGATAAATTTTTGAACAACATGCTTTTTTTAGGGGAAGGAGAGAGGGGGGCATGGAATATATAATAACGTGCAATTGTTGAGCAAAATTAGGCACAAAATAACATGTATTGTTTGGGAAAAATATGAATAACTTGTTATGGTTTGTTCATTATTTGCATACCTCAACATGCTAAATTAAATATTAAACTTTCTTTTTGTAATGCATAAACAAGAAATTAGGCAGTCATTTTTCTTTGACTTAGTTCCTTATTTGCATTTGACACCTCTCTGTAAACATGATATGAATCTCCTCGCGAAGACTCTGGATTGCAAAAAATTGGATCTTTATTTATTTGAGGATCTCACCCAACTCAAATAAATGAACGAATTGCAGGGTCTAGTCCGCATGGTACACTCAACTCGACTTGTAAGCGTCTCGTCCACAGGAAACACTTACAAGATTTCCCTATAAACGACTAGCCCGCAAGGTACAAATATAAAAGGAAATTGAAACTTAAATAGCCCGCAGGTTTAAGCAACAATGAAGATAATGAGAATGTCTCAAAAGTATGAATATATTTGATTGATAAAAGTTGTGTAATAAAAAACTCAGCCATCCCCCTCCTTTTATAGGGAGAAATCAGCAATCACAAAAAAATACAGGATTCTGCAGGAACCTAGTTCAAACATGATTTGTCTTCTTTGTCCTAAAATAACTACAATTAAATATTTTAATCTAATCCTAACAAAAATTTATCTCAGCTGCAATTTACTAATGCTAGGAATTCATAGTATTCAACCAAAAATCTACCTATTACAAGGCCCATGTGGCCAAATGTTAGGATTTATAAATTACTTCTTTCTTCTGGACTTCTGCTGGGCTTCTTTCTACGTTTTCCGATCTCAAACATGCATTTTCATAGGTATACACAATCTCAATAAAAAACCTGTGAAAAAAAACTATTATGTATTCTTGGCAAAGTCTTCTAGGCTTTTCTGAAAATCATAGTCAAATGTTTCTTGGCGATGTTC
>JAULKK010285245.1:0-13894 GCA_032355705.1 Rubia peregrina
TTTTTCAAATTTTTAATAATTTTTTATCATATCATTTGGTCTTCTTGGTACAAGAGTATTAGACACGAAAAAAAACAATCGATTAGCAGTTTAACATTTATCTACTAAAGTATAACAATAATAATAATAAAAAAAGATATGAATCCATATAGCATATCTGATATCTGTAAGAAAGGGGATACAACATTTGCTTAACCACCGCAACACACGAACATACAAAAACGAAAACATAAGATAACAACCCTAAAAATGATAGTCTACAAGTTGTGAGCCCCGACTCTAACAAATTTATTTCTTATGTAATAGTTAAGTTTAATTTGATCCATAGTTTTATTTCAATTTATTTGATTATTGATATGGTATTCCCGGTTAGGCTAGATGACTGATATTCACCATTTTGTCACTATCAACTTGCAAGAAAGTAATTTCGGGAAAAGAGCTCCAACGATCAAGTCAATACCTTCCTTAAAAGAATTGGTATTTCTCGGTTTAGTGTCACCTACCTCAGCTACTGCTGCTGTTCTTGTATTTGTAGCGGATTGTAGTCATTGCTTCGTATTGCTAGGATTTCAGATCATGGGCTCCATCATGGTTACTATAAACTTGGTTCGTGGCTGAATTCTGATCACAGTTTTGCCTTTCTCAGTTCGTGACTTAGTCCTTTTGGTTATAATCATGCTTTTCTCGGTTTGTGGTAAGTGTTCTTGGGCGTGACTCTATGTTTATTAGTTCGTAGCTAAACCTTGGGTTGGGCCCTAAGACCAAAAATTTGTAGTCAATGCCATGAAGACTACGAAACACGAAGCGATGACTTTGTTAATAGAATGCATACGAACTGTTGTTTTGTTAATTTCTTAAGCTGTAATAATCTGTTCGTCATTACTGTAACTTATATTGTCTTCGCGAAGTGTTGCTTGCTTCTTGGCTATACTTGTGATTTTGTTAGGATGTCTAGTTTTTGAATTTTATTCTTCACTTTAGGTGTCATACTTCCGATAGACTTAGCTGTTGAGATTTTGTTTCATTGAACCGACATTGTCTCCAACTTGCTCATTTCCTCTGCCAGAGAGAAGTTCCCTCATGCCCGGGAACTCCGCCAAGATACACTGCTAGTTTTGTTTCAAACACAGCGTGAGTTTCTTGGTCTTAGCCATGCACTTCAAGAGCATATTCCAGACAATCTGTTTGAGACTTGACATAACGAACAATATATTTATATCATTATTATAAGATAGATCAATTAAATCATATTTTTAAAGTAAGACAATAAAAAAAATTCATGCCAGTTCGTGGGACAAGAGTGGAAGGTGTAGGATGGCCAACGGTGAAGCGCATTGGAGTTGCCTCATTGCCGAGGGTGGATGTCACATCAAGATTAGCATTGGAGACATTACGATCAATCCAAACCCCACCTTCCAGTCCAATGCTTCTGGCTAAAGTAGCTTCCATCGTAGTATCTTGGCGCAATCTTCTTCGTAGACTTGATGGGAACACCATTCTTCTTCAGCAGGGCAGTGATTACGTTCCCATATGAGAGGGTCTAGCTCTTCTGCATGACAACTACAGTGTGCATCTCCTGAATGATAGTGTAACCGGGGTCAACAACCTCAATCTCTGCAATGTGCCAGTAAAGGACGGCGTCATTGATCGTAGGCTCGGAAGGATGGCTAGCTGGGATGAGGCATTGGACGATGAAGTTGTACATCATCCTCTACTCGAGCTCCAAAATATCAATCTTGATGTCCCTTGGCTTGAAGGTGCCATTGCCCGGGTCATCCTTGAAATATTTTTCACCATCCAGTTGGGGTCCAACAAACTCATCATCTTTGGAGACCCTATTAGGCCACGAGTCCCGGTAGTAGAGGTGTAGTCTTTGAACCGGATCTACTGATTCACACCAACCATGCACCCGATCACCTCATGGTTTCACTAGTAAACTTCATGTCCACCCCGTTCACTCAGGTCTTGAATTTCCAGGAACTCAAACAATCAAAGTTTGAATAGAACTTTTTCGCCTCGACCTCGATAGTGGGCTTATCCAAGTAAATTAGCCCCTCCATCCGCAACGCTTTGAATGGATTAAGAAATACATCTAGATGTAGTTGCTGCACATCCTCGAGCTTCATTTCCCTCACCTCCTTAATCCTCTTTTTGCTAACTAACTGGTAGCTCTTTTCATTTTCCTCGGTGATGAACTGCTTGTCGTTGAACGTTGGTGGTGGAGGAGCACTACTGGCCTTCATTTTTTTGTAACGAGAGGCACTCTCTCCACTTCCATTACCCCGGGAATGCTTTGCAGTCTGCTTCACTGGCATCTGTGGGACTTTGTCATCTACAGTAATCAGTAATGTGTATCATAAAGAAGATGGTAGAACGAAGTCGTTATATTGTCGATTACAATTTGGTTTAAATGAATTGTACATGCGACCTCTCACTTTATGTATAACAGAACTCGCAATTTGGTTAAGCACAATACTATGTGCGAGTCAAAAATGCCCCAAACCATAAACACTTAGGAAACATACATGCAGAAATCATATAATCTACGACCTCATCCACCCCATTTCATCCAAACCTAAAAGAAAGATGTAAACCACTAACCAAAGAGACCAAACACCGAATCAACCATAACAAGAAACTAAAAACCATTGTAAATATAAGTAAAGCAAGGAAATGTAATCCAACAAATTAATACAGAATAGGGAGAAAACTGGTTCAAATTTTAACCTTGTTTAGGGTTCGTTAACTTGTAGTATATGGCCGTCGGTTGGATGAAGATTGTTCATATGTGGGTGTTTTTATGTGGGTGATTTGGCGATTACAAATGACGATTTTGTGGCGGATTAAAGAGAGATTTTGTAACGGTTGATTCTGCAACATTGACTTGGGGAATGTGAATGCATGGAGCTTCGATGGTTTAAATACTCTGATCCATATGGTGTTGTTTATTCAATGAATTTGACGTAGCTTATTTGTCATATTCCTACTTGATAGTTACGACGTGTGACTGACTACCTAACCAACGTTGTATATTAGAGATACTAAGCCAAATGTAACATCAGGCCCAATCAACGTAACAAACTGGGCTTGATCATCAATAGGTTAAAATCAGGTTTACAATCTCGATACTCATAATCGGTCTTATCGACAGGTTACCGACAACACATCGACATTACTTATTTGAATGGGCCATAAATGTTTTTCAGCCCAAATTCATAAACAGAGTAGCCCAAATGCAAGGCCTGCGGTAATTAAATTTTAAATATTAAATTATCATATTCAATGACATCATCACTTGCAAAGTTATTGATTAACCGTGAGTTATTATTGTAGGGGTCAGTCAGCATACCTCAGATCGATAACATTGAGGAATTTGTACAACTCATTACTTTGCAGTCTTGAATTTGATTGTCTACAACCACATATCCACAATATTATTAGTCGAACATGTCTAAGTGAAACTGTTGCTTGTGTACCATGATTGAACATTCGTGCAATTAAAAGCTAAGCAAAATGGAATAGGATTGAATGTTCATGGTGATAACCCGCGTACTCTCCCTCATTGCTATAATGGATATCAATATATTTCCAGTAACAATGCCTATACTTGGCCCTCAACAATTTTGTTGAACATTATATCGTTACTGTTTAAACAATCACGTGTGTGGTAGGATTGACAGTTCTCGGGGTTAACGGGATAAAACTCCTCTATTGCTATAATATGAGTCAAATATGTCCAGGTAACATTACCTACTCCAGGCCCTCGACAATCTTGAAAATTGAACCATTATAGTTCAAAAATTATTTGTATGTAAGGATTTACTGTTGTCGGTGGTAACAAGAGAACCCTACATATTTGCAAATGGTTGTTATGAAACCATTTCAAGTAACGTTGCCTATACATTATCCTCGACAATCATGACAATTGAACAATCAATATTCAAAAGATGAATTGTGTAGTAGAACAGACTATGCTAGGGAATAATGGGAGAACCCATATAAACATGCGATATCGGTCATGGATCGGTTCCTTGTTGCCTAAACCGACATAGGTGTGATGTCGCTGCATGCGAGATGGACTTCACAGGGTCCAAAATGATGTCGTTTTGAAATGGTTATAAATATGAGATCCCCCACAATCAGTTCAACCTTACGTTCCCAAGTTTTCCGCAAATTCCACGATTTCCCAACCCCCCTTCTTTTCTCTCTTGTCAAAGGTATGGGTTTTCTACTCTTCTAACACCTATATTTTTTGTAATTGTTACTTTATATTGTTCGATCTACGGTCTATGAATGCGTTTTGTTTTTATGGTTTTTGAGTTTTAACTCTGATTTGTTAGAGTGTTAAGTTTCCTTAAATATAAAACTAGGTACCATGTTTTTCTATGTTTTTGGTGTTTTGTTTATTATTCTGTTGTTAAAGTATCATTTTTCCGGGTTTCTTTGTTATTTCCATAGCTACCTATGATGCATGTGATGCCAGTGCCTTGTCGGTTACATGTTGGTTAATGCGAATCGTGTGCGACGTTGTACATTCTTATTTTCATAAATATGTTCAAATGTATGAGATGTCACACCTATGTCGGTTTGAGCATCGGTAAAACCAATTTTCTATCGATATCGCATACATGCATTTAAGTTTACTTTAAAATTGTATATGTGACATTGTTTCTGCATCGATCAAGTGTTTGGTTCTGTCGACAATAGAGCGACGTCGCCGTTACATGTCAACCAAGCCACTATTTTGGACCAAAATGTACCTTTGACGCATGGCCGACGTTGTACCATGAATTTTCGAGGCTAGTTTGCACTAAAAATTTTCATTTTTGATTTAGGATTAATGGTTGGCGAAGGATTGTCAAGTCGCCCATTTTTCCAGGTCTTTTACCATTTTGCATATATATATATATACCAATACATCTTCACACTTTATCAAAATTAATATTTTTTGTTTCCATACAGTTCTCCGCACAACGGAGCAACCCAGAGTCTCTTGTGTTCGAGCTTGAGCAACATACAATGGCTACAGATAGCCCATATTTCCACTGCACTCTAAAGCAGCAGAAATTTAGGAAACCCCCAACTTTGGTAAAGCATTTTAAATTAATATTATTTGTTATTAATTGCATACACACACACACATATTTCTAATCAATTTATTTTGTGACTTAGTACATCACAAGGGACATTGTACCACTCCTGCTGAAGGACAAGACCCTCATTGTGCTGAGGTGCTCTAGGAAAGAGGCACATGAACTACTCTAGGGGTGGGAAGATCAAGGCCCTGTCCCCAAAGGGTTTTTGCGAGTTCCTTTCTGGAAATCGCCCACACATTGAGGACACCTTGTTCTTCGAGGTCATAAAAGCTTGGGGGGGGGCGATTGTTTTCAAGGTCATCATAATGTAAGATGAATGAGGTTATTGCAATTTATGTTTTGTTGGAATTAAAACAATTCTTACCCCAATTTATGTACTAATTGTAAGGATATTTTCTTGGCTACTATTTTTCTAATAATTTTACTAAATTAATTGAACAATATATAATTGTTGTATGTGCGATTTGATATGTGCATGATTTAAAAAACCATTTTCAATCGTACCATTCAACAACAATTTCTGCAATTGTTTTAAAAACCATTGAACAAATATTTTTTTTAGACCGAAGTCAATCATTTTCAAACAACTATAACTTATAAAAGTTAACAGAGGCAAGTGAAAAGAAAAACATCAATCAAATAGAAAATGCATGAGAACCTACTGTGTGAAGGAAGTGGTTTGGTATGAGTGAAGTGAAGTGGAATGTGAAGGATTTTAAAAGGGCTAATGGATGTTACTATAGTGCTTAATTTACCTTTTACATTCTCTTAAATTAATGGTGATGATGTGATATCGGGAGGAGAGAGATCCCAAAACGGGGAAAAACGTACGACCCTGACTTTCTTTTTTCCTTCTTTTCTACCACCGTCAAATTCTATACTTGTTTGTTGTTGTGGTTTCCCTCTTATTCCACCATTTTCAATCATAACATAACAAAACTCACCTTTTAAAATATTTAAATAATACTTCCTCTTTTTTTAAGTCAATCTTTTTCAACTTTAATGTCTAAAAGTTCTATCAATTAAATAACTGCAACTTCGGTCGTCCACCACATCAAATGTTAGTGAAAACGACTTATAATGCAATTTTGGGGGTCCTTTTTAAACAACATGTGTGACGTCACACACTATTCAGTAAGATTATAACGTAAATTTAAAGTTTTTCGTATATGCAACTAAACCAAACTCCTAAATCAAAGGGAATACATCATGGATCAAATTACCCAATTTTACATACTTCAGTCATGCACGAATATATTACACTCTCACCGAGAGATTTCATATTTATGTGCAAATGATGTTTAACGTTTTAACGCATGAGATTGCCAGACCAAGCATATAAAAGTCATTGATCACAAGAAGCACATTCTCATACAAAATATGGTTTAGAATTTTAAAACAACACAAACAACCCACATAACCAAATATTTATACCATGCAAAATAAGTATTTAAGAAAATATTCTAACATTTCAAGGGCTTTGGGAATTAAACATGTCTCATAATTTCCAAATATATGCACTGCATAAGTAAATGGAATAATAATGCTTGATTCAAAATTCCACACTTATGACATTTTTTCTAATTTTAATCCAATATTTCATGCAAAGAATCAAATATAATTACTTACAAAATCAACATTTAATCTCATAAGTATGAATATCCCGTAATTAGAATATTAATCATAATCATGTCATGTAATTTAACATACATACGTACCATATATCTTAGTTCACAAAACTGTGGTTATAGCTGTGACCAAAGGTCAACTCTTTAACTCTTTCATGTCACCAAGCAATAAATCTTACCATAACTCCATGCTATGTTTCTCTTACATAAGAGATGTACAATTCTGTATACTTGGATTTATAATTATGTAAATACAAAAAATAATTCACCATTAAATATATGTACACATCTAATATCACATATAAATATTATGCAGAATATTTTCATACTACTATACACAATAAATTGCCTGACAAGATTATGCTGTCCGAAAATTTCAACAAAATAAGAATTTGGAATAAATTTTCGCACATCAACGAAGGTATGCAATTTTGAACATGCAATTATAAAAGCATACCACGTGCAAATTGTCTCAATTACGAACATGGTTTATTAAGCGTGATCATACTAACATGTGATCAAATATTTGGCATGTAAATTTAATACAACATACAATTTCCATAATGTATTTTTCGAAGAAACCAAATTAATTCATGCACATTTGGAATGTAAACTTTTCATCCAGGATGGCATGCAAAATTTTCTCAGAATTAAGGCATGCAGACTTTAGTTAATATGATATGCAAATTTCGTTTGCAACATCAAGCATTCGGCTTGCAATTTTCAAATCAATATAATTCAAATAATTTCATTCTTTTTAAGACGGTTGAACACATATATTGATAATATTATGCGAAAGTTAAATAATGAAAACCGAATGAGAAATTAACATGGGCAAGAATAATAATTTTTCACTAATTTTTCATGCATATAATTAAAAATTTTAAATTACAAATAATCAAAACATAAATCATGTTTTCAAATAGTCACAAAGTGATGGAGTCGCGAGTAAACTCGCTGCCCTTGAAACGAATGAATTCCGTCGTGGACATCATTATATTCCCTAGGGTAAAACCATCGGAGGTAACAATTAACAAGTAAGATTTTACCTCGAAATCACCCAAGACCAGAAGGACTATCACCTCGACAGAGCAACAGACGAAAATTTTGAGAGGGAGAACGCTCAAGTTTAGAATATGGAGAGACTTGATAAACTATGCAGGTTTCATGACTGATTTAGAGGCTCTCTATATATATTACTGTTAATAGACCCTAATGATGGAAACATGATATTTTGATTTACAGTAATTAGAGAAAAATATTCTCCAATCACCAACTCATCAAATCTGAGAACATTCCAAGAATAATCGAATTAAATCTGGTGGAAAATTGAAAGAAATATTTCCACAATATTCTTCAGCTTGTCAAACATGGTAAACCGCTTATTCATTTAAGATTAGATATCGCACAAAATATGGAATCTTTTCGTACTTATCTCTTAAAAATAACACACAAGTAATTCCATATATATATATATATATATATTATGCGTTTGGACCTTTTAGAGACTTTCACACGGTCCATACGCGTTCTAGACCGTCCACAGAAAAATTAATCTAAGTCAGTTTCCGCCCAATGTTTCTCTTTTAAGTGTGACATTTCGAGCATCCATATCTCAATCACCCTTGATCTGTCTTGAGAGTTTAAATAGTCGATTTTACAGTACTCGCGGAGGAGAACACAAAAATGACATTCACCGACCCTGTTTCCATTTAGGTCCCACTCAAAATGACACTCAAAAGTTGAAAAAATTTAACCTTTTAACCATCATTTTATGAAAATAATCACCTTTGAGTTCTCGTCACTATAAGAAACAAGACCTTTCACTTCGATTCTACAGGACTTTTTACCTTGATTTTATGTCCAAAAAAATTAGGTAAAAACTGCTGTAGTAAAAAGTACATTTTTACCTCGGTTCAGAACTGAGGTAAATGGTATCTTTTACCTTGGTTATGGACCGACATCGGCATGTTTTGTGATCGACGTCAGTCTAAGCAAGAAGGCCAGTTGATGAGGGGTCATTGCTGCATCTTCACTTAAGTCGACATCGGCATGCTTAAGGATTGATGCCGGTCAAAGCAAGAAGGCATATGATAGGAGAGGATAGCTGTGACATTGTGATGGCTGGCATCGCGGGTAAATATGACTAACATCGCAATTGCTGGTATGCAACATCAAATGCTCTTAGGCAACCACTTCGTGTGGTTACTAACTTGGAAGGCTATTGACTAAGAAGTAAATTTGTGTGGCTAACGTCGTAAAAAAATCGACGCCAATTAATGTGACGTCAGTAAGGTGTTGTCTCTTCACCAGTATGTACGATGCCGCAGATAAATCGTGGAGACATTAGTTCTCGTATAATATCGTATTATTTAATATTTGATGACATAAACAAGTTTGTCGATAGCCGTTACATGTTGTTTAATGTTTCAATACTCTTGAAATCGTTAAACATCATACAACAATCAATTGTTGTTCAATTAATGTCGGAAACAATGATATGTTATGAAACCCACATAACTTGATCATATATTACCAATATATGTTAGAATTTATTAAAATACATGAGGTTGATATGAAATTAAAACGTTGTACGGAATTAACACTGTCATGGGAACTAGGGAAATGACAAGTCCGTCCATCTATATGCTGAATGTCCATCGATAACTCTCTCTCCAATTACCACCAATACACATGAAACAAAATTTAAGTTAGAATTGAGCAGTCCCTAAATGATGTACACATAATATAGTCATATGCAGACGACATTAATCTCAACAAGGAAGAAGTACCTGAACTGCTTTAAAGACACATTGCATGCATGAGAGACCGGAATCACAAAGTCCGACTAATGAACGATGTCTGACATTCATAAATATGCCAATTATTTCCTAACCTATGCGACGTCGGTCAAAGTTCATTCCCATATCGTATGGGACGATTAATTTTGATTGATGTCGCACATTCAACCTATGTTCAAATGAAGAAATGTGATAATTGTCCAACATCAGTCCTTTTTTCTCACTCCTCACAAACATAGCATTATCTTGGAAACACAAACAATATACAATATGTAACATGTAACACAATCATCATATTTCATGAAAATATTCAATCATTGATCAATGAGGAAAAAAATATAGAAGGTATGATAATAAAATCGGTAAATGAACATGGAATGCATGGAAAACTAGCTCAATTAATTTGAACCCGAAGATGATCCATCCTCGGACACTTGTTGATGTTTGAGAGAAGAAATTTGATTGAGCTCTTTAGTGGTAGTTATTGTATGAATGAAAAGGATGGTGTGGAGTTTGGATTTGAGGAAGTGTGTTTGAGATGGGAATTGAGTGTTGGTGCTGAATATTATTGACATGAAAAAAGGAAAGGGGCAAATTTTGGTTCAATTTTTCAGCTCAAATTTTTAGTTCCCACTAGAAATTTTAGGTCGACCGACATTGGTAGGTGTTCGGTTGGAGGTTTGTTTTGTGCGACACATTTGAGACGTCGTTCATAAGGCCCATAGTCTACTTTTGAAAATTAATGTAAAATACTCCATGTTATGATTACGACCCCTTCCAACAACCTGTTTGCCCAAATTGGAACAATATTAGTCTGAAAATGTGAATAAAAAAAAGTATTCTCCAATTTTGCATTTCAACTTCCCCCACTTTCTTAGATGGACCTAAGTGAAAAAATTAAAAAGTTCACCGATTGTCCCAAACTCGATTATGATCATTCCGAAAAGAAACTTTGTCATCCACAGTCGAACTTATAATAACCGGGGGTAATAAAGAAATGAGTCTTATTTCAAAAAGACTTCCACAAGTTCTTCCGAACAACCCTTGTATACTTATAGGTAATCATCTACAATTTACTCTACATCATGTACTAGCGCTTTTTAAAATTTGATGGACAAAATTTTACTTTATTTTTATTTTAAAAAAACCAAGAATATGAAATTTCTTGTGATTTGGGATGGTGGATATTATCGTTCTTATAAAGCTTATCGTAAGGGTATTAATGGAATACTTACAAAAATGATGGACGATTACCCCAGCTCACGTTCCTCTAAGAACTTACCCATAATTTCCATATCAAACATTTGTCCTTATGTTTGGGTTCAGCATTCTAAAGCGTAGACAACATGCAATGAATTTTGGGTCATGGTGTAATTTTTGGAAAGTTTCGTCATATAATGTCTATGAAGATTTTGGGCCCGTTCCATTGACTCGTGAATGACCAAATCGTCACATCGTGGATGTGACTTGGTGAATTACATAAGGGTATCTCCAATTTTGCATTTCTACTTCTCCCACTTTGTTGGAGGGACCTTAGTGCAAAAATTGAAAAGTACACCGGCGGTCCTAAAATCGATTCCAATCATTTCAGATGGGACCTTTGTCATCCCCAGTCAAACTTATAATCCTCGAAAGTGATAAAGAAACTGGCATGATCCCCCAGAGACTTCCACAAGATCTCCTGGTTAACCCTTGTATACTTATAGATACTCATATACAATTTACTCTGGACCACATACTAGCACTTTAAAATAATTGATTGATGGAATTTCATTATCATTTTATTTTGAAAAAATATTAAGAATGTGTAATTATGTGTGATTCTATTCGGTGGAATTTATTGTTCTAATAACACTCATTGTAAGGGTGTTAATGGAATAGTAATAAAAATGAGGGAAGAATACCCCGGTTCCATGATGCCTAAATTTGAACAATATGATTGGTACAATTTGATTAAGATATTTGGGTATCTATGATTTTTCATTTCGCTCTCTTCCACCTTGGAAGGATCAAAGTGTAAAAACTGAAAAGTTCACCGGTTGTGCTAAAATCGCTATTGATCAAACCAGACGTTAATAAATTTCATGGACATTTATAAATTCAATTAGTAGTATCTAATATACTTTTAACCGTTCTTAAGGTCAATTATGTTCGTTTTGGTCAAACAGGGGGCCACTTGCTATGCTAGTCAACGTCGGTCAAATGTTGCCAAAATCGATTAATATGCGACGTTGCAAATGCCAAGGCAGAATTCACAAGGCCAAATAAATTTGGTTTGGTCAAACACAGGCCTATTTGCTATGCTAGTGGGTTGAAATGATGAGGCCCACATTAATGTTAGCCGGTGTCACTCATACGTCTGTCCAATATCGATAAGTTCGACTGACATGTGGCGTCGAACCAACCGCGGTGGAAATCAAAATGGTTCATAACAACTATACATATGGAGCCCACCTCATAAAATACTTCAAACATTAAACTTTCCCTCGAATTTCAACAGTACCCCGCCCATCTTCTCAAAGGTATGGTTTCTTAATTCTTTAGATTATTATTTTTTGTATTTTTCCTTGAAATTGTTCTATATATGGTGTGTGAATGTGTTCTTTGTTTAATTATTTTTTTGAAGTTTTCATGGATTACGGTTCTAGGGTATTCAAATTTTGGTTTTGTGTTCTTCCCTGTTTTGGTTTGAAACCTTTCTTTCCTTTGGTTTTCTGCCATTGTTAATACATCTATTAGATTTGAATGCATCATCCCTAGTCCTTCGATCCAATTTCATTTGGAGTGATCGTCATGCTACATCGCTCATTTATATTTTCATATTATTATGCTTGAATGAGATGTCGCACCCTTCCTGATTAACCAATCAGTTGTACCAAAGGTTTAGCAACGTCACTTAGAAATGTCGATCATGCCATTAGTTTGAAGTGATGTGTTAGCGAAGTCGCTCATACATGTCGGCTAAGTCATATTTTGGACCGACATGTATATGCGACTCCTGGCCGACTAAAAAGATTAATTGAAACAACTTCTATCGAAACATTTTCTATCTATCATAATATTTATCATCCGTAACAATATGAATTTCAAGAATCCTGGCTAACAATGCTGCTTCGAGTAGCCACTCCTTGATTGAGGTATTTTCATTTTTTAGATTTAAATTCCTTTTATTTTATTACATATATTCTAATTTAATTTTTAACAACTTCAATGACCAACTTCAATGATCAGTGGGCTTCTGCAACAATTTTTTTTTATTTTGAGGAGGAGGATTAAGAAATATTCTATGAAGAGTATATCATGAGCCAGCTTGATTGCTTCAAAATCCTCCAGAGGGCTAGAAAACTGCGCTTAGCGCTAAGAGAAAACGTAAGGATCCTTCATCTTGCAACCTCATCCCTCAAAGGAAGAAGAACAATGATGGGGCTTTCATCAAGTCTCATGCTGACTCCGGGGCCGGGTTCACCCTGGGGGAGGGTAGCCTTATTCCTTTGGGATTTGTTTATCCAACCCTCGTCGAGTTTCCGGGAGTGGCTACTACTGTGTGTTCCTTAGTCTCTGTTCTTTGAGAGATCCTAGTGAAGACGCGCTAAGCAAAGGAGGTCGCGACCAAGAAGGGGGCCCATAAGATTGAAGTGAATGAGCTCTAGGAGAAACTCAAGAAGGCAGCTTCTGACCATGAAGAAGAGTTGAAGGAGATTTGAGAGAAGCTTTCGGAGGCAGAGAAGTCCCTTCAATATTTGACCAGCGAGAATGCCAGGGTGGCAAAACTTTGCTCCGCTGTGTAGCAGGCCTCTGTTCTCGAGGCCTATACCAACATCACAATCCACTTTTTTTTCTTGGTCTTTGACCAACGTACATATATATATTTAATAGATAAGAAATCTTCACACTTTATATATAACAATTTTTTTTTGGTTTTTATACAATTCACCGCATAACGTCGCAACCCGAAGACTGTTAATTTGATCAAAATCAACCATCATATGATGGCTCTTAATAGCTCACATTTCCACTGCACTCTCAAGCAACTAAACTTTGGGGAAAACCCCACTTTGGTAAAGCTTTTAATTGAATAAATTTTGTTTGTTGACAATTGTGTATATATATATATATGCATATTAAATTTTTAAAATTTATCTCAGTACATCCCATGTGAGATTTTACCACTCTTGCCGACTGAGAAGGCTCCCGTAGTGCTGAGGTGCTACGGGGATAAAGTGGTGTATGAAATAATTGGGGCAATGTAAGATCAAGGCCCTTTCTCCAAAGGGTTCTGGAGAGTTCCTTAGGGGAAATAACCTACGCATCGAGGACACCTTGTTCTTCAAGGTACTATGAGTTGGGGGGGGGGGGGCAATCGTCTTCA
>JAULKK010285254.1:0-13894 GCA_032355705.1 Rubia peregrina
ATTTATAGGGTAACATTCGACCATAAACCCTACTTACCAATGGAAACTGAATCGACTTATGGAAGATTAAAGACACTAAAACCACATCTAACTAAAACTCCAAAAGTAACTGTAGATCTGGTCGAATTCTTCTCCAAACAACCTTCAAGAATATTACCTTATCTAAACTTATCAAATCTAATTCTAATAAGAATAAAACTGCATATTTTCGAAACCCTAATGGACTGACTAAAAAATAAGCTCTTCAAAAGCCCACATGGTCGTGCTCTATACTAAGAATTCACAATGAAATAATTTTACAATAGTTTTCAAAGAACACAATACCTCGTTAAAAATTTGGTGGAAAAAAGAGTATAGTGTTCTTCACGACGTATTCAGTTAATCGACAAACTTGAATAACTAATCCATTCCCTAACCAATTAGTTCTTAACTTCTTCATCATGAAGTTGACCAATCAAAACAATAAATGCCGCATCTCTAAGCTTCGTTCTTGACCTTGTCATCAGGCCAACCATGTCACTTAGAGGATCCCGACTCTTGAATGTTTGATCAAGTCGTGGAATGTCTTCATTTACGGTGGTAGTAGTTTTGGCATCTCCATCATTAACTTTATTGGTATAGTATTTGAGATTAATCTGATGTCTGACTCGTGTGACCCGTCTGAGTTAATTGACCCAACCGAAGCTTCCAAAGCTTGAGTCCGTCGACAATCTTACCATAGTCTATGTAAAGACTAGAAATTCAAGTGCAATTTTATCATAAAATGATGAAAAATTTGCGGGTTAAAATGATAATATTTGGGTCAAATTCGAATTATAAATTATTTGGGTATATTCACACATCTATTTAATTTTTGTTTAAAAACATTACATATCTAAAGTAAAACATATAATTTATACTCCCTTGTCCAGCTGTCCTAGAATATTTGGCTCACTTTCTATTTTCGTCTGTCCCATATAAAATAACACATTTTAGGATAAGAATATTGTAAGAATTTTACAATATTCTCTTTAACTTCAACAACTTTTGGACTGAGGCCACCGTTTTTTTCAAAATATTCCTACTTTTTCACAATTATTCTTTACCACAACAACTTGCATAAAATATTGAGCCAAAATATATTTGTCAATTACTCCGAGACAGTGGGAGTATGTTTTACTCTAAATATGTAATGGTTTCTAATAAAAATTCAAATATTTCACTTGCAGTTACTGCATAGTATAAACCCTAATTTCATATCATTATAATTAAACCTAATTTTTTATATGGTTATGAGGAAAGACGGTATTTTTCATAACTTTGTCTTATACTTTATTTTTTGATAAAATATAAAATATCATATTAATTATCATTAAACAGTAAATTAAATTATTTTTAAATTTTTGTTCATAAATAAAATATCTATGACAAAGTCTTGTGTAAGACCGTCTCACAACGAGACCAGGGATTAATGTGTAATAATATGAAGTTGAATTTGAGATGGGGTTTCAAATATAATTTAAAAAAGTTTGGGGGAGGAAGGAGGGATCTGGGTGCAAATACCACTTTTTAGGGGGTGCTGGACATAAATAATTGGTGAATTAATGATTCCGGGTCATAAGAATCTCGCGGGTCAAGAATCCGGGTCTTAAAATCTCGCTAGTCAATTTTATTCCCCATTTCCGCGCAATGCGCGACTTTTTATTGTCAGACTTGATGTTTCATTTCCAGTACTTGATGTTTTAATCAAACCTTGTGATGTTATACAAGAAGTCACTCTTTATACTAAAGCCATGTGTTTATAGTTGAACCTTGATCTTTTATTGTAAATCTTGTGTTTATATGTTGAAGTTTTCACACTCTACTTATTTTGACACTAGTTTGTGATATGTTACATCTTGATTTTTAGTTTTTAATTTATACTTTCATTATGATTGATGTGTTAATTTTTCAATTTGTAGATTTAAAAGTTAGTAGTGATGTTTCTTTTTATTTAATAATATATTTTAATTTAATTTATGTCTTGATGTTTCAATAGTGTGAATTATTTTTAAAAATTTAATATTGATGATTTATTTTTTAATATTAGTGTCACATTTTGATGTGAAACTTGATGTTTTAAAATTATTTTGTAGTTAATTATTCAATTTTATGCATTTTAGTGTTTTTATTTGATGTTTAACTACTATTTTATGTGTTTTTTTAGTATTATAATTTTATGTTTACCTATTTTAATGTCATGGTATTTTTTAAAAAATTACTTGATTTGTTAGAAAATTATTTTGATGATTATTTTATTATATTTGATGTTTGATTATTTTGATTTGATGTTTGATTTTTTAGCATTTTTGTATGATTTACTATCTATATAATTTGATGTTTAATATTTAATATTTGATGTTTAATATTTTATATTTGATGTTTACTTATTTTGATTTGATGTTGAATTTTTTAGTATTTTTTCATGATTGTAATTAATTTGATTTAAAATATATGTCTAATTATTTTTAATTTGATGTTTGATTGTTTTATAATTTTTATAATTTTCAGTTAAACTCATTTGATGTGTTATGTTTGATGTTTAATTATTTGGACTTGATGTTGGATTCTTTTAGTATTTTTTGCATGATTTTAAATTTTTATCATTTGATGATTGAAGTTTAATTATTTTGATTTACTATTGAATTTTGGGTTTTTGCATTATTTTTAATTAATTTAATTTGATATTTTAAATTTAAAGCCCAAAGAAAATGGGAATGTTTTGGCCCAAAATAAAAATTGGACAATTGTAAAATTCAATAGATTTCAACCCGAATTGAAACCAAGCCGAATTGAAATCGGCCACAACGACTGTTACTGATTTTCAGGCGACCATGGGCTCGTCTTCGTCAGAGACGGACTTGTTCTCGCCATCAGGGTTCTTGCGAAGATAGAAAGACTGCTCAAGGTTCCATCGAACGTTCCCTATCGAAGGCAATCGACCTCGTGATCTTAGAGGGGTTCATGGGTTGTCTCGATGATTTTGTTTAGGCACTCCGACAAGATCTTTTTTTCATATGAGGATCGACGATGTCTGCCCGCGCTCCGTTTTAAATTTTGGAAATGGCAGGGGCGAGAAGCTCTACCTATTCTGAGCAACGATGACGATGATTGGCCCGATAACGAGCGACGGTGACAGCGAATTCCTTAAGGAACATGGTGGATTTATGTTGTTCTCCATAAATTTGCAGATTCGGCCCTGGGGTTTTACTTGTCTTCAAAAACATACCCCAAACAAAAAATATTGATAAATTAACCCAAATTCTTAATACGGAGTATTCTATTTTACACATGTCTTATTTTATAACTGATCTTTTGTCTCACCATGAGACGGTCTCGCATGAGACAAACTCTATTATTGTCCATACTCCCTTCATTTTTTTATATTGGCACTCTTTCCTTTTTGCGATGGTTTTTTTATATTGGCACTTTCCTTTTTTGGTAAATACTAAATTATTTTTATCCACACAATTTACTTTTTATTCTCCCTATACAATTTCCTCCACTCATTTTACGTTTAAAAAAAAGTGTGTCATTTCTTTGGTGCCAATATTAGGCAACCAGAGGGAGTATATCAATTTAAATATGCGGTCAAATTTCGATAATGAATAGTATAAGAAAAGCAGAAGTGCAAATAGAGTTGGGACGGAGGGTGTACACTCTATAAATTTACGGTACTACAGGTATATTTACATTTGTTTCTACAAAACAATGTGATGCTCCTGGCATAAACAGACTGTTGTTTCAGTTGAGAAACCCAGTTCTAAGGTAGGATATCTGCTTATCACATGATGAAATGTGATTCATGTGCAAACGCAAAATTACCAAACCTGCTCTTAAATTTCGCAGTGTCGTTTGTGAAAAGCCTCAAAGATGGAGATTCCAAATATCTTTCTTAGCATTTGGACCACCAAAGGTTGGACGATCCCAATCCCATCGTTCGAGATAAGTGGACCTTCTAGCTACAATCATAAGCAACTATCCACTTAACTCTGTTTTGGCGTTTTTCCGGGCATTTTCATAGGACTCTGTATTTTCTCCTTCTTCTCTGGCCCTTACACTAATACACACAGTACCTTTTTATTTTTTATTTCATTCTACTCCCCCGTCTCAGATGAATTTGCAAACTTTCTTTTTTTGGTTGATCTGTATTCTTTCTTCTTTAAGAAAAAATTAACATTCTAAATGACTAAATTACCCTTAAAACTTAGAATTTTACATAAGCTCACAAATTCTCTCCTCCTCAACCCTAATTTCTTCAGATTCAAAACTCCCCAGTTTTGCCTCCACCACCACCTTTTGCACCGGCGCCTTCCCATCGCAGCCGCCCCCCTCCTCTGCCAGACTAACCCACCTCGTCAAACCCTCCCCCTCGTCGCCACCTCCCCTTATCCGCCTACTCCCATCGCCAAACCCTCCCCTCCTCCACCAGACTCACCCAGCCCACCACCACCACCGTCGAAGAGATGCGACGCGGAGAGAGCCACCAGACTCACCATCGTCGGAGACTCACCATCGTCGGAGAGATGCGACGCAGAGAGAGGCTCCCACCAGACTCACCATCGTTAGAGAAAGCCGACGCCATGAGATTTCTCCGGAGAGAGCAAGGGAGATGGAGAGAGGGGAAGTCGGAGGCGCAGAAAGGGAGGTGTAAACGGAGGAGGCGGGAGACTATGTGGTGATGAGAGATGCAGATGAGCAAGGCGCGGACGGAAAGCGGAGGATGGAAGCGCAGTCGGGAAGCAGAGGAGGAAGAAGGTTGAAGACAAGGACAAAGTGCTATTCTCACATGGGTCAAATCTGCAGAGAGATTTTCTCTCTCTGCAGATTACCATGGGACGGAGGGAGTATTTCAATTCTACTAGGCAAAAATGCGACGGTAACTCAAATAAAGAGTAACTCTTTGTCATCACAAAAGGGTTTAAGATTTCATCTCCTGCGAGACCGTCTTATCGTAAGACTAGTGATTAGAGTGAAAATAGGGGAAAAGAAAATCAAATTCAGTGTTCAAATCAAAATTATTATTATTTTGGTTCTAGAATGAAAAGTGCAAAAAATAGAGGGTCATCCTACAAATAAACAAAAAAACAATAGAAACACTTCTTCTAGCCTTCTACATCAGCCTGCCTCTCCACCGCCAATCCGGCGTGTGTTTGCTATTCATGGAGGTCTTTAATAATTGCAGGACGGGATCAAAAACCTAAAAACCCTAATTAGCTGGAAATCTATCGTCGAATTCAACTGATGCTTCATCCACCAGAAACCAGAAATTTCAATCGGATGTAAGGGTTGTGAGCAAGGATTTGCATAACGCCGGCATTGGATTTGTAAAACGTCTACACCAGTTTCCGTGGCGGCGTGAGGTTGGGCCCTCGAAGATGATGAATTGAGACTTTTTATGGATGGACGAGGTGGCGACGTTCGGGTACATAATGATTCTTGTGAGATGGATACATTAATTTGATGAAAATGGGATTTATAGTTTGTTTGTGATGCTGATGAGCGAAATCATAGGGGTGAGGTTCATTGTGTTGAAGGTGAGTCCAACACAATCCTCTGGTGGTGGAAAGAATGTCTGGTTGTTAAGCAACATGTTACAATTTTGAGTATGGAATTGATTCCCCTGATTTGTTTTATTTACCATTTAGTTTCTTGGTCTTCAAACTGTGTTCTGAGTTTGTTGGTCTAATGTTGCAGATTACCATTCTTAGCTTTAGTCTGTAGCATGTGCTCTGATGTTGTTGCTCTGATGTTGCAGATTATCATTCATTTTATTGGTTTAAAATTTGAAGTTTTTTTGTCTGATGTTGAAGACTAACATTCAGTTTCTTGGTCTGTAGCGTGTGCTCTGATGTTGTTGCTCTGATGTAGTGGATTACCATTCATTTTCTTAGCTTGTGCTCTGATGTTGTTGCTTTGATGTTGCAGATTACCATGGTTACAATTCATTTTCTTAGCGTGTGCTTTGATGTTGCAGATTAACATTCATGCTCTGTATTTATTTTCTTGGTATGTATCTTGTGTCCTGGGTTTGTTGGTCTTTATTATTGACATTTTTTTTTGTTGAAGTTGCAGTTGTGTTTTAGATGTTTTAGACATATAAGTAGATGTTATCCAAACAAATGTATGGTGCTTAAAATATATAGAAATGTATGATGTTCTGAATATATAGATTGAAGTTTCAAATACATGGATTGATGTTTCATATTGATCTTCTTATGTTTGAATAGATATTTGACTGCATGAGTTTGAAGAAGTTTGAAATGTCATAAACATATTTATGGTGTATAAATTTGTTTAGAGTTAAGTGCTAAAATGACCCTGACTTTAGACTGAAAGTGCCAATATAACCCTGCAATCTCAGAAAGTGCCAAAATAACCTTTGACTCCGCTGACTTTTAGTCAACATTTGTTTGGTCAATTTTTAATGAAAAGACTATTTTCCCTTACCTAAAAAATAAGATAAAAATGAAACAAGATTGTCTTCCCTGTTTCTTTCCCCAAAATCCCTAATCTCAATCTTCTCTCATTCATTTCCAATTTCCAAACAGGTCCGCAGTCAAATTTTACCTTTGGTCCATGTATCCCCACGAAGGGGAAAATGCAGAAACCAACTATTTATCAGGTACCTGGTTGGGGTAAGGGTGGTGGCCGGTGGTCGACCGGCAACGTGGTCATGGGGTGGTTACCGGTAGCAAGAGAGGGTGGTGGAGAGAGAGGGTGGTCGTGATTGGCGGCGGTGGTGGTGGTGGTACTAAAAGGCCGCCTTCCTCTTCGCACGTGTCTTCTTATTCATCATCGCCACCTTGGTGTACGGTCTCACCGCCAATGCTAAGACCCACTTCCGGTAAGACGGTGTTAGGGTTTACTTCTCGAGGACCGCGGTGAAGCTCGTGGTGGAGGATATTGTTGACACCGCCGCCTACGCCGCCGGATGAGCAGAGAGGTTTGCCCTAGCTCTGAGCTTGGGAACTTTGTGATGGTTCACCCTAGTCACCAATGTTATTCCCTGCACAGGCTCTATGTTCTTGATTTTTCTCTTTATTGTGTCTTCACCCTTCTTTCTCTCCAAGATTTCTCCCCTCTCCTGCTCTTGCTTGTAGGAGATCCAGATGTTCTTCAAAAATTTGGTGGAGAGAAATGTTATTCCAGTCTGTAATTTTCTACACGCTGGGGAGGAGCACGGCGTAGGTGGTGGTGGAGCACGGTGGCAAGAAATGTTAAGCAGAGCTCGGCTGTTAAATTAAAGATTAAATTGACATAAGGGTATTTTTGTCATTTCATATCTTGTCATTGCAGGAATTTCATTGGTCAACACCAGAATTTGGGAATTAGGTAATATCGGCACAAAATTTTGAAAAGTTAGGGTTATATTGGCACATACAATAATTAGTTAGGGTTAAATTGGCACTTTCTGAGATTGTAGGGTTATATTGGCACTTTCAGTTTAAAGTTAGGGTTATAAATGTATTTATCCTATTTGTTTATTAGGTAATTGAGGTAGGATGTGGTGCAATAATTTGGTTTATTTTGCTAGACCAATTATTTACAACAAAATTAAATATCACCAAACTAAATAAATAAATAAAATATCAATGTAAAAACTTGAATGATCAATTTTATTCAAATGCACTATGTAGTGCAATTGCTTTGGATTTGGGTACATTAGTGGCATACAAGCTTGTAACATATAAGCCTTCTTCATTTATCATTATCTTTCTTTTCAAAATTTTCTCTTGAAACTTTCTTCAAAGTCTTCTCTTCACAAACTCTGCCTTCAAACTGCAAAATCAAACTAAAACTTTGTTAGAATCAATCAAATATCTGATTAGATATGTATAGAATTTGATGACTAGACTAGAGTTATTCTAGTACAAGTATTCCTTATTTATTTTGTACTCTATTTATTCTGAACAGTAATACAGAAATCAATACGGGAAATCACTCTTTCATGGTATCAGAGCAAGTTCTAATCCTACACCCTAAACCCTAAATTTTTATTTTTATTTAATTTTTATGCCACCTCCCCCTCTCTCATTTTCAGTGAATTCCGGCAGTCATATTCATCTACTATTCCGGTGCATTTTGGCAGTGATTCTTCTTCTTCGACGATTTTCTTGATACGTCTGGTATCATCCCTTCCGATAGGTCTACGGCTTCGTCAACTTCAGCATTCAATTCATCCTTACAGTGGTGGCGTTTTCTCTCTGGCGGCATTTTCTCTCCGGAAGCAGTGATGTTCTCTCCAAATTTCTCGTTATATTACTTGTCGTTGTTAGCAATTGTTCAGAAATTGTTCTCTAGTGTATACCTCGTTTTCATCGGCAATCATCCTCTAGTGTGTTGCTGGCCGTCGGCAATCGTTATCCAGTGGCGTATCCCAAATTTGGCATCATGCTCGTCATCAAGCAATCTGGCATCTTGTTCATAAATCCAATTTGGAGCGTGAGATCCACGCGCCTTTAGGCTCCACCAGCACGTCCGCACACACACACGCGCCACCATCTCTTAGCCGTCCTCACACGCGCCTGACGCATTCTGGGCTTCTTTTTTTTACTTTGCTGATCTTTTATTTGCCTTATTTGATATGGATCATTGATTCTCGACGGTGTGATATTACGAGATATTCTGGTTTTTCTTATCGTCAAATACACGATGACTCCAAGTGGATTGTAGAATCTGGTTCCATAAAACACATGACATCGTCCCCCACAGTTGTTGATCTTGTAACACCTTATGATGGTTCTGTCTGTGTCTATGTTGGTAATGGTTCTCAACTCTCTATTACTTATGTTGATGATTCTCGAATTTCTAAATCTCTATCTCTTTATAATGTGTTTATTGTGCATGATATCACTAACAATTTACTTTCAATTAGCAAATTAACTCGGGATTTAAATATTTTTGGCTGCTTTGATGACCGCTCATTTATTATTCAGCATAAAATCACTTGTAAAACTTTGGGTCACGGTCATAGTGAACATGGGCTTTATGTTTTAGACTATGGTGGATCTGCTTTGATGTCTACTGTGGAATCAAATAAGTCGCGTGCGTCTTTTGAAATCTGGCATTCTAGACTCGGTCATGTTCCTCATACCGTTATTTCCAGTTTGCGAGTTTCTGGATCTTTATTTGTCTCATCAATTTTGCCAAAACCTACCCTTTGTGATGCATGTGAAAACGCTAAAGGGAGACGTTTATCTTTTTATACAATTAATAAATGTGCTGCTAGGGTACTTGATCTAGTTCATTGTAACCTATGGAGACCCTCTCCTATTTTATCGTCTTATGGTTTCTCATACTATGCTATTTTCCTCGATGATCATTCCTGACTCTCGTGGTTTTACCCACTGCACCTTAAATCTATTTTTTGGAATGTTTATCGCCAGTTTGAGGCCTTTGTGAAGAACCAATTCTCTTCCACCATTATGGTGCTTCAGAATGACAAGGGACTGAGTTTGTAAATGGTTGCTTACGCTCTCACTTTCAAACTTCTTGCACATATACTCCTGAGTAGAACGGTCGGGCTGAGCGCAAGCACCACCACATTGCTAAGATGGTCCTTTCTATGTTATATCATTCACATGTCCCTCTCTCTCAATGGCCTCACGTCTTTGCTGCAGCCGCTAATACCATAAATCGACAGCCCACCTCTGTTCTTGGTGAATGTTCATCGTATGAAGTTATTAATGGCTGGGTTCCCATATACACGAACTTCCATGTATTTGATTGTTGTGTGTACCCTTATCTTCGACCATATGTAGCTCACAAACTCACTCCTCGTAGTTTTCCTTGTGTCTTTATGGGGTACAACTCACAGTACAAGTGATATCGATGTTTGGATCCTAAGTTTGGAAAGATATATGTCACCAGACATGCTCGGTTTGATGACACTTCTTTCCCTAATGCTGATGGTTCTACTTCAGTATCTCTGTTTTCTCTGGATATCTCTACTTTTTGGATCCCTATGATTCATCAGGTGATATTCCTACTTCTTCCACGGTGGCCTCTCATTATGCTCGGTTTGTCACTTCGATTGCTAGGCCTTTTGGCTTATCGATACTATTTTCTTCACCGCCTACGGCACCATTTTGTGTCTGCTCTGTCGATTCAGACCATCCGGTGGCCGATCTAATGCATCATACTCCACCCTTCTCGCTATCGATTAGCTCACCTGGTCCGTCCATTAGCCCACCCAGTTTGTCAGCCACCTCATTGATCCCTTTCCCAGCTGCAACTGCTCATCCGGCTTCTCCACCTCGGTCTCGCACTCATCGGATGGATACTCGATCGATGACTGGGGCTATTCAGCGCAAAAATTATTCTAATATCGTTGCTCACGGTCTTACTGATGCCTTACTTGCTGAGATTGAGCCCACAGATTGTCGCACTGATCTTCAAGATCCATCTTGGGTTTCTGCTATGGACTATGAGATAACAGCTCTTAGTGGATAGCACACCTGGGATTTGGTGCCATTCCTATTGGATGCCAACATTGTTGGCTCTAAATGGGTTTATCGACTAAAGTATCGTCTAGATGGCACTGTTGAGCATCATAAGGCTAGGCTTGTTTTGCGGGGATTTCACATATTCTGGGATTTTACTTTGATCACACTTTCAGTCTGGTGGTCAAAGCCTCCACGATTTGTACTATTCTGGTTATTGCTATGATGCGTTTCTGGCCTTTTCATCAGCTAGATGTCAAGAAAGGCTTCTACAACGGCGTTCTCGATACTCCATTATATATGGCGCAACCTGTTAGTTACAAGAACCCACTTCATCTGGATTATGTATGTCGCTTGCGTAAGGCCATTTATGGTCTTAAGCAAGCTCTGTGGGCTTGGTTTCAATGATTCAGCACCTATTTGATTCAGCTCGGGTTTCTATGCAATTCAGCTGACCCTTCACTTTTTTATTTTGTCTTGAGGATCGTCGTTACTCTACCTGCTAGTTTATGATGATGACATCATTCTTATAGGTAACGACTCGACTCTTCTTCGACAGCTCATTGATAGGAGGCATCTGGAGTTTTCCATCAAGGATTTAGGCACTATAATCTACTTTCTTGGTTTGGAAGATACACTCACTTCATCGGGTTTACTTCTCAGCCAAGCAAAGTATGACAGAGATATTCTCACTCGTATAAGGATGTCTGATGTTGTCCCACTCTCTACTCCTTTTGTACCAAGCTCGCAGCTCCACAGCTCCACCAGACCTCCATTTCGGAATCCGACTCTTTACCGCTCTCTTGTTGGGGCTCTTCAGTATCTAACGATTACTTGTCCTAACTTGGCATATGCAGTCAACACAGTCAATCAGTATCTTCAGGACGCTCGTGACAATCATTTTGTTGTGGTCACTCGGATTCTTCAATATGTTCAAGGTATAGAAGACTCTCGAACAAAGTAGGAAATCTCATGTTCAAGCTGTGTGTTGCTCATGTTCCTACTTCTGGCAAGTTGTTGAATCCACTCGAATTATATAAAATTATCTACAAATTATAATACATCAAAATCAAAAACACCAACCTTTTAAAAAATGAATGAAACTTATAATCATATACTTATCGATCATAATTCTAAATATTTCAAAGCATTACAACAACCACTCAACAAAAAAATTACATTTCAACCAACTAATGTAAAACCTTAAATCATCAACATGTAAAACAAATCAACAAACTTTACCAAATCAAATGATATAAACCATCATTCAAACCAAACCAACAACACCTATAACATCATCTATGAATCACAAAATATCAACTTAAAAGCTTAAAACATCCCATCAAATGAACAATATAAATAACATCGTCTAAAATTAACAATACGCTTGAAACATCCTATTATATCAGCTTTAATTTTAGTCGTGGCTTTACCACACCTCAGATGATATAAGATGATATAAGCAATTAGTCAAACCAAACCAACTCCACCTATAAAGTCATCTATAAATCACAAAATATCAACTTAAAACCTTATAACATCCAATCAAATCAACAATATATATACACACACATATATAACATCATCTAAAATTAATAATACATCTATATGAAGGTTGAAACATCATATTAAAACTAATTATCATCAACTTTAATTTTAGCCAAGGAAGGCTTACAGATTTACAGACTGAAACAATATTCGGTCTATCAGTAACATCCGGTAAAATATTAGCTTCAAACCTAACATCATCTCTAAATCACCAAATATCAATTTAAACCCTTAAAACATCAAATCAAATTAACAATATATATAACATCATCTAAAATTAATAAAAAAAATATCTCTATGAAAGCTTGAAACATCAAATTAAAACTGAGTTTTATTAGCTTTGATTTTAGATGAGTCACAAATTGAAACATCAAAGTTTAGTGAATGAAACATCAATTCTCTTGAATAAATTTCACACACAAGTTTATCACATCATATAAGATTCACAATATAGCAACCTTGCCATAGGTAACAAGTTAGCCGCTGTCATGAGTTTAGCTGAGGCTTACAGAAACATCAATTCACTAATTCTAAATAAATATCATTTAAAAGCACGGAAAATAGAATCGGCAAAATGTATGGCAATAGCGCAAAATAGTTATGATTTAAAGTTACCTCTAAACCCTAGGTATTTGATGTCTTTTCGACTGTAGCATGTGGAACGTACAGGCAACTGCAATTGACCGTGGGGATGTAGAATCGGTGTTGAACACCGATGGAAAACACTGACAAAATGGATGAGCAGCAAGTTTTAGTGTGAACTGAGCGTTGGAATAGTCTGGAATCGATGGAATAACAAATTGCGGTCGGGCACAATTGAGCGTCGACAAAAAAAACCTGCAAAAAGAAGAGAGACATAGAGAGAAAGTGAATAAAAAGTGAGGGTCGAGAACATGAAGAAGACGCTAGAATAAGGAGGGTTAGTATTTCACATATTATCAATTCAGTCCCTACGGAATTTTATAATCATATTTAATATCTCATCCCAAATTAAGTCTCTATTATTTACCAATCAACCTGTGGTCTTACTGTGAGACCGTTTCGCACAAGACTTTGCCAGGGTTTAAATATTATAAAAATATCTTGACACTTTTATCATTTATTTATTCTTATTTAGTAATAAAATATTCCCTTCGTTGGGAGGCAATGATTTCCAAAGAAGATAAGGAATTGTTTTTCAATGACCTAGCTCATAGATCTAAGGGTCTCATGATCTCCCGGCTTTCAGAAGCTTATGTTGCCGGTATAGCAGGGACAGATTTCCAAACAATATTGATCAAGGTTATGACAACGGATCTACGAGACAAACATATGTCTTTGTAATATAACCTGTACAAAACTGCAGAAAAGGATAGATTATCATCCCAAGACACTTTGTTTTGTTCCGATGATCCGGTTCTTTTCTTTTTAACATTCCACATAGATTTATTTCTTTTTGCAAGGTATCAGGTCCGGCCAAAATATATCGACACATTGGTTGAGGCGATATATTTAGAAGACATGATTTTCTTTTCTTTTAGAAACTAGTGGGATTGTAATATCTCCTTCTTTTTATGGTCCAGAGATACCTATAAATTCTCTCCATCCTAAGATGGTTTTATTTTTAAAAAAAACAAATACTCCATCCATCCCAGATATTTAATTTTTTTTTCCACGGTTTTCAATGATCGTGTTTGACCATCAATAGCTCTATCTATATACAACAATTTTGTATAAAAATTTTAAGGCAAAGTCTTGGGAAAGACCGTCTTTCCATAAGCTTATGGAAAGACAGGATTTAATTAGAATTATAAAAGGTAAAAGGTATTAGTTGCAATATTAAAATTTTATTATGTAACATGTAGTAGTTATAAAATTTATAACCCGGTTCATGCAACCCGAAA